>JAYESA010000657.1:7500-121915 GCA_036927795.1 Iris macrosiphon
ACCACCGCCGTCCGACCCGGCTCGGCTCAGCTCAACTCGGTTCAGTTTGACATGTATCATGTGTGCGGGTACACGCCTATATTTGTGGGCGCAGAATGCCGCGATCCGAAATCCACTATTGGGTTCGGGTTGAGATCCAAAAGTTTTTATTTTGCACTTTATTTTGACAATTTTCAATATTTATGGGGATATCCATTGAGCTATTAATCTATTCCTAACAGCTAATAGTGCGTTAATTGTCACGACCCGCACCCGATGTAAGGATGCAAGTCGAAAACAATGCCTAGCCTACGCCGCAGAATCGGCAGTAGAACACTGTCTGGATAATCTATCTAGCAATATAATGAACCACCAATAATAGTAATATACTCAATCACAGAACTAAGATGGAAATGAGCACGAATCAGATAAAAGAATAGGAAAGTCACATACAACTCATGAGTCTAAAATAATATATCAATGAGTCTGAAAGAATACTAACAAATAAATTGGCGACAAATCCAGTACAAAGAATACTAAGAAGCTACTAAACCCGGGTCAACTGTCTCAGTTGGGATAACTCCCTCCTAAGCCAGGGTCTCAGACTCTAGACCCACAACATCCTGAGGTCCATAATGTGTAGGGTACCAGTCCTCAGTGTCATCTAAGAAAAATATATCCAGTCAGGAAAGGAGCAGAGTACATCTCTAATAGCAGTTCTAAGCAATGATAAAAACTATGTAACAGTAAATAGATGTGAATATATAAGATGCACAGTAGATATAATAAGATATATATAATAAGAAATACTGGAATAAATATAATAATGAGCAATATGCCAATAAACAAGAATACTAATGACTAAGTGTGTGAGTACTAGCTTTAATATGTGATCGGCTTGGGAACATGATACAAGATACAAGATTTATGGCCTGACTAATCATAGGTGCGGTATATGATTAACACTATACAAGATACAAGATAGGTATGATCACATATCTACACTACATACTTCCTACCCCGACTGGTATAATAGATCCAACCATGGTACGCTATGGCACGAGATTCTCTAGGAAGGTAGCAAGTCTCCTCGAGAATCAGTGTCTATACATGCACAAGATAATCAATGAAACAAGGTTTGCGCAAGATACACCATATAACCAGGAATAACATCTCATGACGAGATCCGGATATACCAATCCGTGTAACCATCGTGTCATAAAAACATGGATATCTACACTAGATACAATGAACATAGAGTATATCATAAATGAGAAACTATCAGAGAATGTACTCGCCTGAAGTCCAATGAATAGTCTTACCGATGTCTGATACGGTATCTCGAAGACCTAGATATGGAATACAACATTAATACAAGGTTCCAGAAAGAAAATAAGTCAAACTAATCAACTTCTAGGTCAACAAGTCAATTCTAAGTCAAAAGTCAAACTAGGTCAACTCTAAGTCAACTATGGTCAACTATAGTCAAACTATGGTCAACTATCTATTTCTAGGTTGCACAAGTCTAACACAAAATATTGGGTTCAAGATACTAAAGTCTAAGTCATTAAAACCATATCTTAAATATTAGGATACCGTATCTCCGGATACGTAATTCCATAGGTAAAACATCACATATATAACTCAAATAATTATTAATAATATAGAATCCTAATTACAAACATTAAATAGGTACCGTAGTTTTGAACCAACTTGGTATCTCAACAAAAACCATAATCTTGATACCCCAAACCCAATACTATGGGTATCCCCGATACCTTGGTACTTACCTTGGTTCCTTAAGGTAATACCCAAATACTAGTTATACTATCTACCCGTAGATTTATACATATACTAAAATAATTATTATACATATAGCATATATTAAATACTATTAGCATATAGATATATCTATATATATATCAAATACCATATATATATATATATATATATATATATATATATATATATATATATATATATATATATATATATATATATATATATATATATATATATACAGAGGATGTGACGTCAAACGTTTGAATGAAATTTTATTTATTGTAGATGAAAATTTTACAAAGTACACTCTTACAAACAGTACACTTAAGCACACAGCAGAATGGAAGAAAATAAAAGCGTACATAAAAGAGAGGACTCAACCTCTATTTATAACACAAAGGGTCTTCATTGGGAGACTTTGACAACCAGCAGATGTAGGTAGCATAACCGACAGCAGCAGGTAAGTAGATTCCTTCTGATCGCTTTAGTGAGTGCACGTCAACGTCAATCAGTATCATCTTTACTTTATGTCATTTTTATGTCGGCCATGAATAAAGAGAGATTCCTCTTTAATAAAGTAAATAGTGATTGCCATGTATTCTGGCAATAATTTCCCATTACTGTAGACTTTCGTCATTGCTGTCGTCATCAGAGTGTTGAGTAGTGACTCTATGATGCATTCTTTTGAAGAATGTTTCTTCTTCAATATTGTCTTCCATCATTTTCTCTGATTTGGTAGAGCTAACAGACATATTTTCTGTCTCAAAAATTGATTCAAACTGAGTTTGCATGTAATGAAGACATTTCTTCTTTAATTCCTCCTTAGTGATTCTAGGATTTCTTCTTCTCAAAGATTCCTTTAATTTCTTTAAAGGACTATCTTCAATGATTTCCTTTTTCAATTTTGCTTCTACAAGGATCTCATTATCCTTGATAGATTTCTGTACCATTTGTACTTTTTCTTTATCATCAATCCTATTCCACCATTTGATCATGAATTTTCTGGCTAGAATAGGGAAATTCAAATAATTATATTTATATTTAATTATCTATTTTAAAATATATGGAATTTCAAAATGGACAAAAAAATACATTGTACTTTCCCCCTCCAGAAGAGTGTCAGCATTCTGACATAAAGGGTAGGATTGTGTCCAAACTGCAAATAATTCTTGCAGTGACGGAGGTAAAATTTCCAAAGTGGCACCAAATTTTAACCACCATTGGATGAACCATACAGGAATATCCTGCTTCAACGTCTCAGGACAAATTCTGATAAACCATGAGTGCTTATGTTTACTATTGTCAAAGTAAAATACTTTGGTAAAAGCCTCAACATAGTCCCAATAAGTAAAAGATATATTAATACCTTCATCTCTATGAACTAATTGTCTAGTTCTATTGGGATGAAGTCCCCAAGATTGAGGGGTAATAATTTGTTGAATAATTATTTTGCTGTAATTAACATCACTGCGAAGATCATTGGTCTTCTGATGAAAATGCTCAATTTTAACTGATTTAGTTGTCAGCAAAATTCTTTCATAAATATTACGATCTTTTCCTTGGACAGGAAACATATTATTTTTCAGATATTTCTCTTTTAGCTTCCAAGGATCATCCATCATTGGGATGTCAGATTTTTCCAATAGAAGAATTTCTTTTGAATAATTATTCTGAGTAAAGATTGTCTCTACTTTGACTGCCTGCTTGTAAGAAACATTGGTTTCTTCAGGATCTTGAATCCGAATGCCTCTATTAGAGGTCTTTGCTTTACCAAGAACAGTTTTCTTGGACTGATATCTGAACTCATTGGAGTCAGAATTCCTGGGTCCAGGAACCCAAGGTTGCTTTTCCTTGTCCTTCCAATGCATGGTTCTACAAAAATTCACGAGTTAAAAAGTCAGGAAGAGAATTATTAATTCCCTTAATATATTCAATATCAAATTCAAATATGGCTAATTCTGCTTGTCATCTAGCAAATATTTGCTTATATGCTAAATTTTTAACATCCTTTTCTAAAACAATTTTAGCAGAACTACAATCAATGCGTAATAAGAATTTGTTATTAAGCAAATCATCTTGAAATTTATATATACATTGAATGATAGAAAGAATTTCTTTCTTAATGGTAGAGTAATTACTTTGAGCATCATTCCATTTTCCTGAATGATATCTTACTAATATTTCTTTATTAGTTGTAGGGTTTAATTGTTTTAATATACCACCATAACCCATATCACTAGCATCCGTTTCAACAATTTTAAACCATTCAGCATTGGCTAAATGTAAACAAGGTAAATTTTTAACCTTTTGTTTTATTGTTTTTACTGCCTCCGTATAGGCATACCATGGAGTAGGATTTTTTCTTAATCTTTGATACAAATTTTTTGTATCATGAGCAATATTCTTTCAGAAACATAATTTAATGCTCCAAGAAATCTTTGTAACTGTTTATTATCAGTTATTTCATTTGGAAATTTAGAAGCAAATTCAATACTTCTATCTATTGGATGTATTGTGTTATTAGTAATGTTATGTCCCAAAAATCGTATTTCTTGTTGAAATAGCTTCATCTTTGGGGCAGAAATTACTAATCCATTCTTAATATCTAGGTGTTTAAACACATTAAGATGTTTAAAGTGTTCTTCTATTGTATTAGAGAAGATTATAATATCATCTATGTAAGATAATATGAAATTAGAGTATTGAATGAATATTTCATTCATAATATTTTGAAATTCTGAAGGTGTATTCTTCAGACCAAATGGCATTACATTCCATTCGTAATGACCAAAAGGAACAGTAAAAGCAGTTTTATACCGATCTTTTTCATCAATTTGAATTTGCCAATAACCTGATTTTAGGTCGAATTTAGAATAAATTCTAGCTTTGACTACTCTATTAAGTAGACCCCTTTTATTAGGGATTGGATATCGAATCCATTTCAAAACCCTATTTAAAGGTTTGTAATTGGTTACGAGTCTAGTTACTCCCCTTTCTTTTTCAGCATTATTATTTACATAGAATGTCGTGCAACTCCATGGGGAGTATGATTTTCTAATTAACTTTTTATCCAATAATTCTTAAATTTCTTTTTTACATAATTCAAGATATTTTTGATTCATTTGACAGGGTCTTGCTTTTTTCGAAATTTTCTTTTCATTAAAGGATTCTTCATAAGGAAGAGAAATAATATGTTATTTTCTATTCCAGAAGGCATTCGGAAGATTACTACAAGTTTGTAGTTAAAGTCTTCTTCGGCTTGTTTAATTTTATTCTGTATTTCCAATTGTTTTAACTGCTGGGTAATATTTACCTGTGCAAGTTCTTCCTTTAAGAAATTAATCTGATTTTCTTTTAGATTAACTTCATTTAAAATTCTAACAATTGGATTAGTTATAAATTCAAAAGTTATTCTTTTGCCTTTATAACTAGTTGTAATACCTTCTTTATTTATCTCATTGATTGGCATAAGTTTTTCTAGGAAAGGAGTTCCTAAAATAACATGCTGAGATATTTTCTTTACAACTATTAGATGTATAGGAATACAAATATCATTTTTACAGATGTTTACATCGGTAATTTTGTAAGGAGTAGTTAGTGCTTTATTATTAGCAGCACTAAGAGTTTGAGTAGTTCTCTCACAGTAATTTACTGGGACTACTCCCTCCTCGACACAATTTAAATCTGCACCACTATCCACTAGTGCAATTAAATTAGTTATGTAATATTCATTATATATGAGTAAATTTATTTTAATATACCATTTATGGGTAATAAATAAATCCATTTTTTGTAGGAAATTGTTCCTAACTTCTTCTTCTTGATCTATTTGTTCCAAATTCTCTCCTTCTTTTTCTTGAGAGTGGGAAGAACTAGCAGAAGATTTACCAGTTTCAATTATTTTTGTTATATTTCTAGATATATTATCTAGTTCAAGTTTGTCCAATCTCTTCTGGATCTGCTGATCTTGAGACTTTAGATCTTTAATCTCAATTTTTAAAGTATTTATTTCAGACTGAAGATCCTGTATAGTAACAGGTTTCACTTTCCTACTCTTATATCTTGATATAACTTCAGACATATTATAAGCTTCAGTAGGACTTTGAATAGGAGTAGTAGAACCTGCTATCTCTGCTCCAATAAAATCAATAATTTTATTTTTAATTACAGGATTAATATTATCATGTAATAAGGCTTCAATAATATCCTTCTTCTCATCAAGAGTTAAGGTATTAATTGACAAGCCATTTATTTCTACTATAGATTTATAGTAGTTAACATCTTTATCTATAACACATTTGTTACATTGGCAATTCTCACTACATTCAATTTCGGAATTGTCCGTGGATTCATCATCAGATGAACTGTCTTCTTAATAGTCTGAATTAATCATTAATTTATAAAGAGTATTTCTCAGCTCTTCACCTTCAATTTCTTTAATTTTCTTTTTCGTGTAACATTTGTTAGCATAGTGACCTAATTTGCCACATTTGTAGCATTTAATAACTTTTTTAGAAGATTTTTTCTTTCTAAAATTCTTACTATCCTTATGAGGAATAGTATCATTTCTTTTTGAAGGATATTTTCTTCTTTTATAAGATTTTTTATTATAATCCTTATAATCTTTAACTTTCTTTTTCCCCTTTGTATTAAGAGGTTTGAAAGTATCCATAGCAAACTGATCACAGAATTCTCCCAGTTGCTTTCTCTCAGAGAGTCTCTGAGTTTTCAATTGATGTCTTAGCTTTAAATCATTACATAAAGCTAAACCTTCTTCAATACATTTATTGATTAAATTACCATTAGTATAATTAGTATAAGGAATTACTCCATTATTTTGATTCCTTAATCCTTGTCTAATTCTTTCAGCAAAAAGATTAGGAAGTCCATCAATAAATTTTGATTTCCAGTGAGCATTATTAGCATCACCAAGTAACATTACTCTACTCAAGAAGGTATCTTTATACCATCTAAAATGAGTAAGAGTGGGACATCTAAGATTCTGTAGGAGAGTTCTTATTCTTTCTCCATGATCAGAAACTCCTCCAGTAAAATGTTCCAAAATTGTAATCATTAAGGTATAGACAACATATGTCTTAGTAACCTGAGTATTAGTTACCGGATTAGTCTCGGTTTTGACAGCATTAATAATTTCTTGTCTTTGAGACTCTGTTAGACAATTATGCCACCAGCCTCGAAGAGTACCAGTAAAACCACAAGTAATAAATTGTGCAGTTTCTTTATCATTATTACCAATAGCTTTGGCAACATTTAAGTACATCATCATTCGATGTAACTGATCATGAATTTTCTTATCAGTGAGACCATCGATGTTCCATTCATAGATATCACCTCCAAGCTTCAGTAGGACTTTGAATAGGAGTAGTAGAACCTTCTATCTTTGCTCCAATAAAATCAATAATTTTATTTAACTAATCCAGTCTTCCTCGAGGCTGGTGGCATTACATTCCATTCGTAATGACCAAAAGGAACAGTAAAAGCAGTTTTATACCGAACTTTTTCATCAATTTGAATTTGCCAATAACCTGATTTTAGGTCGAATTTAGAATAAATTATAGCTTTGACTACTCTATTAAGTAGATCCCTTTTATTAGGGATTGGATATCGAATCCATTTTAAAACCCTATTTAAAGGTTTGTAATTGATTACGAGTCTAGGTACTCCCCTTTCTTTTTCAACATTATTATTTACATAGAATGCCTTGCAACTCCATGGGGAGTATAATTTTCTAATTAACTTTTTATCCAATAATTCTTGGATTTCTTTTTTACATAATTTAAGATATTCTTGATCATTTGACAGGGTCTTGCTTTTGTCGGAATTTCCTTTTCATTAAAGGATTCTTCATAAGGAAGAGAAACAATATATTGTTTTCTATTCCAGAATGCATTCGGAAGATTACTACAAGTTTGTAGTTTAAAGTCTTCTTCGACTTGTTTAATTTTATACCAATCAGAGCCATGATGGCTCGAGGAAGACTGGATTAGTTTAAAGTTTGTAGTTTAAAGGCAGAAATCTTCCGAAGAAGACTGGATTAGTCTTCTTCGGAAGGCATACATATAGTATATATTAAATACTATTAGCACATATAAATATATTTATATATATATATCAAATACCATATACATATATATATATATATATAATTATCTAATATATAAAACTGCCAAACTGTCGCTAAAATCCTGCTCGCTGTCGCTGAAGACTGTTGTTTATATTGATATACTGCTGTTTTAGTGACAGTTTTCTGCATTGTCGCTAAAAACTGTCACTAAAGCTCCTGATACGCTGTTGATACGCTGCTGTTTTAGCGATAGTTTTTCTGAAACTGTCGCTGGCTGCTGTCACTACTTCCTGTTGCCGCTACTGCTGCTTTTCAGCGACAGTTTATTGTCGATGTTGCTCTTGCGGCTGCCGCTGCTGTTGGCGTTTGCTTTTGCGATGCTCTACTATGTCGCCTTTGCTGTTGTCACGGATACATATATATATATACAATATATATAATAATCTATATATATATAACCCATAATATATATATATATATATATATATATATATATATACCAAAAGCATAATTACTACTAATAATTATACATACACCCTCAAATAGTATTATGTATATATAACTATACATAATAACACACACACACATACATATTAATACATATATATAACTATACATATATATATATGTATATATATACGTACATATAATCATTCACCATATATAACACACAATATATAATTATAATTATAACAACCCATAATATCTATTTACATATGCATATTTATATATGCTACCATATAAAATTATATATACATATATAAGAAGAGCTACACAAAATATAAGTAATAAATACATAGATCTAAGACACAAGAAGCATAATTATATATACCATAATATATATATATATATACATATTCAAGAACACAAGAAATAGATCTACATATAATTTGTACAAACATATGGAGAGTATCACACCGTATCCAACTAGATCTAGGATACGCATGTGACACGAGTCCACCACACATCCAAACGTACCCCGAAGAACACGAACAAGTCATATATATTATTTATGAACAATACGAAGAGTTAATTACGAATCTACGTGTCCGTGTCAAAATGTGACATGTACAAAGTCCGGTGTCGGGGGGAAAATCTCCAAATCAATACGTATCACCAAATTGTTGGGATACGACCTACACGTACCCAATTGTGGACATGACACTAGCCCCAAACACACAAGCACGTGCCAAATTGATCTATAGGACCAATTGACGCATACAACAATTGTCAATCTCGGAATTCCCCCAAAATTGACACAAAAGTACCATAACTTTCTCAATAGGCCTCCTATGAACACAAAACCAAATCATATGGGTAGCCTATGCATATGGGTTAATTTTATATGGTTAAATCTCATATTTAGAACCTAATTTAAAGGAAAAAACTGAATTATACCTATTGAGAGATGGATTTCCAATGCAACCTCCAATTGTGATGAAATTGCCTCCAACTTGTAGATCATTGCTCCTCTTTGTAGATCCTTGCTTACTCCTACTAGATCCTTGCTCCACTAGTCCCCAATGGTGATTTGGGAAGACATTAGGATAAAATTTGGTAGAGAAATGAAGTAGAAATAAAGAAATTTGGTTGAGAGAAATTCTAGATCTAGTTTCCAAATGAAAGGAGGAGAGAAAAATTTTTCCCCTCTTTAAATATAGGCCGCCCCCCCATTTCCCCTTCCTCAAGCTACTATGAATTGTCCAATATATCCCTTGGGGCCTCTCATGAAGAAATAATTAAGGAGGGAAGCTTCTAGTCTAATGGTTTAATTAATTTAATCCATCTCCTTAACAATGGGCCTTCTAAATGGGCTAAATTCTATCAATTAATTCATGTTGGTCCATGAGGCTAAACTAAACTAGTTAGGTCCACTAACACAAGTCCAAAATAAATAACTAACATCTAACAATAATTAAATAATACAACAAATAATTATTTATCATGCACAATATTTAATTAATATAAAATTACTAAAATACCCTTTCCTAGAAAATGTGGTAGTAACAAGTCTACCCTCCTTAAAATAATTTCGTCCTCGAAATTCAAAGACGAAAACTACCCCCAGATCATCACAAAAGAACATAACTAAAGAACATAACTAACTATGAAAGAACAGAACAATGAACATAACATAACTAGAAAATAACATACCTCAAGGCACAAACAAATATGGATAACGCTCTCGCATTTCATCCTCTCTCTCCCAGGTAGACTCCCCTGGAGAGTGATGCCTCTATGCGACGTGCACCAAAGGAATAGTCTGGTTCCTCAGCACCTTCTCTCTCTGATCCAGAATCTTAACTACTATTCTGGATAGCTAAGAGTAGGGCCCACCTCTATCTCCGAGTGATCCAATATATGACTAGGATCTACCACGTATCATCTCAACTATGACATGTGAAACACGTTGTACACTCCCTCCAATACAGGTGGCAAGTCTAGTCTATAAGCAACTGCACCGACCCTCTCTAGAATAGTGAAAGGTCCGATGAGTCGCGGACTAAGCTTTCCGCCTCCACCGAAACGAATCGTGTCTCGTATCGAAGAAATCCTCAGTAACACCAAACCACCCACCTAGAATATAACACCACCTTAAGAACTTAATCTATAACAAACAACCAATTACAAGCACAAAATAAAAAATCTAAACTATACCTCGAACTCCAAAGGTCTCCGGTGGCTATCGGCCCAATGCCACTGTCTGTCCTGCGCCACGCGAAGTCTGTCTTTGATCAACTGAACCTTCTCTACTGCATCCACAACCATCTCTGTCCCAAGCAAAACTCTCTCTCCAACATTGTCCCAAGACAAGGGAGTACAACACCTCCGACCGTACAGAGCTTCAAAAGGTGACATCTCTATACTAGCCTGGTAATCGTTGTTATAATCAAACTCTACCAAATGGAGATGGTCCTCCCAAGAACCCCCGAAATCTAGTACACAAGTGCGCAACATATCCTCGAGAGTCTGAATAGTCCTCTCTGACTGCCCATCTATCTGGGGATGATATACAGTACTGAACTTGAGCTGAGTGCCCAAACTCTCCTACAAACTCCTCCAGAAATGAGAAGTGAAACGACTATCCCGATCCGAGACTATGCTGACGGAAACTCCATGTATCCTAACGATCTGCCTCACATACATCTCTGCCATCTTCTTCGTAGACAAATCCACTTTGAAAGGCAAAAAGTGAGCCAACTTGTTCAACCTATCAACGATGACCCAAATCGCGTCTTTCCCTCCTGGAGACCGTGGAAGTCCGGACACAAAATCCATAGTAATATGCTCCTACTTTCACTCTGGAATGGTTAATGGATGAAATAAACCTCCTGGCCTCTGCCTCTCGGCTTTCACCTGCTGGCACACTAAGCATCTGGGTACAAACTGTGCCACTTCCCTCTTCATGCCATACCACCACACACTCTCTCACATATCCCGATACATCTTGTTAGCACCTGGATACATGGAATATTGAGAGGGATGTGCTTCCTGCAACACCTCCTCACGCATCTCCCCACTAGGCACACACAATCTAACTCCATGCCTCAAAGATCCATCCTCAGCAATAGTGAAATCATCATCCAATCCTACTCTTACCTGAGCTCTGATACTCCTCAGAGATGCATCCTCATACTGTGCTGCCTTGATCATGTTCTTCAAATCTGAATGTATCTACAATCCCCATATGTAAACCCCCTCAACCAATTTAGGGTTTAATTTAATTAAATCCGGAGACTAGGTTTTATTTAGAATTTAAATAGAATTATGTGAGACAATTATAGGTACCCCTCTGACCATAGTGTAACCTTAGCTACGCAATGTTCATTAATTTTTGCCTGGCGCAGTTGATCCTTAATCAATTAAATTGTTGGAGGCAAATTTCACCCTAGGCAGAACTTAACCAAGCCACATGCACTCCTTCATGTGGACCAGCCCCCACTCCCTCGAGCCCTGGCAGACCCAAACCCCGAGGCCAGCCCACAAACCCCATCACCATTATAAATACACATATTCCCTCATGGAAAACCCTAAAACCCTATTTCTCACCACCACCCTAAGAAAACCCTAGCACCAACCCTACTCCCAGCCGAGATCACCCCCACACGATTGCAAAGCCGTCGCCCCAGTGCCGCCTGACGCCGCCGGCACTGCCCTCCCCGACCGGACTGTCTCAGCCGCCTGACCACTCAATACCCCGCCCGCGCCACCATCTCCTTCACCATCCCGACCCCCTTAGCCGCTGTCGAGCGCCCCCATCACCGCCATCACCGTCCACCACCACTCCCAGACCTACCCCGGCCTTCCCCGCGACCGGTCAATCACCCCCTCACCACCCTCAGTCGCCCCCGCCGCTGCAGATCGTCGCTGCCGCTGCTGCAACCACCCGTTGTTGCTGCTGCAAGCTGCTGCTGCCGCTGCCTTGCTCGCCGACCACTGTCGGAGCACCGCCCTACCTGAGGACGACCTGGCTGCGAGGAGACCATCGTCCAACCATCTAGGTAAACACCTATATACTTCTCTCTCTCGTATCGTGTTCATTTAGGATCGTCGTATCATCGTGTCTAGTATCGTAGTCTTGGATACAACTCTGAATTTACGAATATGAAGATTTATGTTAACAAAAGATTTAACAAATTATTTTACAATCAGCATTTACCTTAATAATATGACATGTGATTAAGACTTAAAATCCACCTGGAGACGTAGACATTAACCTAGTGCATTTAACCTAGAAATTAGATGACGAGTAATTCAATAAGGTATAATATAGCTTTGTAAAACCATAGACGTAGTATTTATTGTCTTAAGGTGCACGTTGATCAAGGACAAAATGCGTGTACACCCTAGCTACGTGCACACGTGACACTGTATTCGACCAGTCGTGAACTTGCGACAGTACCCAAGAGTAGCGTTGTAATCAGGTGTATATATTGCTTAGTGTCTGATGATGGATTGCTATATTATATTGGTGTGTTTAGGATCATTGGACCAACCAGGAGACACCGCAGGAGAAGGTTATTGGCATTCACATCTTAAGGACTCAGGCAAGATACCTTGCCATATTTACTGTCTAAATTAAATTATGCATATGTTGTATGATTCTTGTTGCTTTATTTCATATGACTGTGCGCATCCGAGATTGACTTGGGTGCAGTCGATGGATACGTCGATGATTATTATACTTGACTTAGTCCTTAGTAGACTCACCCCGTTGGAGGATACCCAGTTATCTTCTGAGACCTGACACCATTACACGTTCACTAAGACATATCATATTGGGATGCGGGTTCGCGTACTCGACTAGCTATCGGTGCGTGTGACTTACATCACGGTTAGTACGTAACTCAGGGTTATTTTTATTCATAGAGACTGGCATATAGATACGTGGTATGCACGTCGAGTATTCGATTTGTGTATCTACATTGGGCGGAGAGGACAACTAATAGGCGTATGGGATACACCCATTGGAAACCGTAGTATCCAGAGGAACTACGGATCCAATGACTCCCTTTATGCAGATTCCACGTTCTTCGGAGCGCTATGGACGTTATATTTTATGCAGATTCCACGTTCTTCGGAGCGTTATGGACGTTATATATATACTATGCAGCTTCTACGTTATTCGGAGCGGTATGGACGTTATACCTACACCTACTCATACGTACCAATGTTGTCCTCATATTGTATTCACTTAGATGGTTAGCACACCCTTATTGTATTTATTTTATTAAGTATTTATATATGGCATAATTCTATGTATCTTGTTACGTCCCTCTGAGGACCTGGTACCTTTCCAGATTTGGACGAGGCATATTACCCCACAGTGTACAGCCCAGGACAGGAGACGAGGTTCGCTACAGCTGAGGAGTTAGAGATGCTACCGTCAGAGTTTCCGTGATCAGTTGGTAGGCTTTCTGCCTAGGATTGGGTGCATCATTATCTAGTCAGCCAATGCCCTAGTCATTATCTTTTACCTATCATTTTAGTATTTTATTTCGTCATAGCAGTAGGTTTGTCCCCACATGACAGTCTTGGTTGTACTATGATATTTTGAAACTGGCGTTTATCTTCCAACAGTTATTATTAGTACCTTCTTTCTATTTATTTGTGAATGAGATTAGATTACATATTGTTGATTTATATGGGACATGTTAGTATTTAGGACAGCGTAGCACTCTTTGTTAGGATCCATTAAATTGGGATATCCTCGGAGACGTGTCAGCTGGCTATTGCCACGTGGCCTAGTTCCGTATATTTTGGGACTGGGGCATGACACAGTTTTAGTGGTAGCCCATGCAGGTCTCACTTTTCGCTTGTGGTATGGTAACATGCCCAGCTAGCCTGCAGTAGGACATAATTTTTTTAGGTCTCATCCACTTTGATTTCATCTATGAACTTTCTTCATATTGCTTCTAAATATCTGCATCCTGTTTGCTTGATTCTGTACTCTTTTTGATGAAGTCTTATCACTTGCAGCAAGATAAATTTGTGTGCAGTGGACGAGGAGCACCCAGTGCCGCAGTGCCAGATAATACTACCCAAAGAGAAGAGGTACCCCAAGGGCAACCACCGCTACAGACCCCGCTGATACATTGGCACGAGACTTCACAGGGCGATCCTACACCGCAGCCCGAGGGACAGACTTCCCAGATGATTCTCATGCAACCTTTGGAGGGACAGACTTCAGGAGCCACACCGATGCCGCAAACCGAGAGGCCAACATCTGAAAAGACGCCTACTGCACAGCCAAAAATTCTATTACCACCACCTCCACCTTATCCACCCCAGATGACACAATCAGATGGACAGCCGCAGATGCTTCAGTTCTTCCAGACTATGATGCAAGCACAATGGCATCAGACAAAGACGTTGAGACAGAGTTTGATGGCAGTACTAGAGAGGACACCTATCATAACACCAGTGCCAGCACCTGCACCAGCTCAGACAGGTGGTACTGTGAGATGGTTCCGACAGATGGGACCGGATACTTTCTCAGGCAATGAGACTGCAGAACAGATTTCCGATTGGGTTTCCAACACGGAGATGCTACTAGAGGCTTCACAACTGCATCTAAGACCTTTGGATGACCGCAGTGAGGGCCAACTAAAAGGCAATGCCCATCACTAGTGGGATTCTATTGAGAGCAGTGTAGGCAAGAACCAGACGTGGGAGTAGTTCCTAGAGCACTTCAATGCGAAGTATTTCCCAGCTATAGTCAGAAATGCCCTGTACTCCCAGTTCCTACATCTAGAATAAGGGAACATGACTGTTGACGCATATGACGCAGAGTTTAGCCATCTTAGCAGATTTGGTGCCGTCCTGATGTCACGTCCCAGTCCCAAAAGTATGTAGGACTAGGAACACGTAAGCATGCCAGCCGCTTGGATATGGCAACTCCAATATATGAAAACCAAAATCCATACGTACGTTGTAATATGAATATCAATCCACAAGTGGTATAAACATATGTCAAAAGTCATAGGGTACAATCTAATTCTCATCCACGAAATCAAATATAAATAAATAACCAGTATCTATGAAACTAGATCTCAATATAAGTATCTAAGGATGATGGTTGGATGGAAACAAATCCACTATCAACTCGAATGGAAAAGTACAACACAATAAACACAATATAAGAATACCAGCTAACAACCACGGGGCTCGAAGAGAAGACATCCTCGAAACATATGTAACCATCCAAATATGCGCTCCTGCAAATACTCAAGAACAGATACATCTGGAAATAGACCAGGTCCTCAGAGGGACGTAACAAGATACATAGAAGCAAGCTAATTTGAATACAGTAAACATGCATAATGTTTAAAAATATGTAAGTAAGCTGTACAAGACAATTTATATGAATGCAAATGAGGATAACTTTTCGACGTATGGACAAGGGTAGGCTACTCGATCTAAGCCTCACAACTTACACACCCGTCAGTGGACATCATCAGCCGACATACCGCGGGGGTAGCGACCCTCGTGACTCCATCAATCGACATATCGCGGGGGTAGCGACCATCGGACACGACTACCATAGTGCGTGCTAGTTACTACGGTTCACCAAAGTGGTTATAGCCCATACGCCTACTGATTGTTCTCTCATGATACTAAGTGCCATGTGTGTGTCAACATATCTAATATATAGTAATGACTGAAAAAAACTACACATGCAAGGAATATACAGAAATACGATGAATATACAGAAATATAATAAGCATATAAAGTACTGTAAATAATTTGGCAAGGTATCTTGCTTGGTAAGAAAGCTGCAAGGTGTACTGTCCAGAAGTCAAGCACACAGGATCAGAAGCTATGGCCTCAGAACAAATGTCTCCGGATGCTGAAATAGATGTTACCAACATTCCCAGAATAAGCAAAATAGCTAAAAAGTACTTCCCTTTTGTCCAATTTGGACATAGGGGCAAAACTATAATTTCGGGTAAAAGTGGGGTCCACGTGTGGCCCACTTTGTACCAAAAAATGTGCCAAGGGTAACAGTCTCTAAATGGGACAAGTTATAGGTCAAACAAACTCTAGATATCAATACGTACCCAACGGTATGTCCAAATATGGATTCCGGTGGGCCGAACACAATTTCACCCAAAAAGTCAACCGTGGGGCCCGCCAATTGGCGACTTGGTCAACCGTCTCAGAATTGCGTGAAAATTGGGTCACAGGACCAACGCGTTACCACGAGTCCAGTGGCGCAAGTTTAGTCATAATCTGGCGAGCGTGCACCAAATGCGCACGACTTTTGCAAAAGTTACGACACGGGATTTGTCTGCAGATACGGGCTGATTTCGGCACGCACACGCGTCCGAATCAGTTTTCGTAAACTTTTACGTGTCCGGTTATACTGCACGCACCGTTTGGTACACTTGGTACACGGTGGGACGGTCCCGTTTGGCGGGTCGCTCTCCTTTTCACAACTTTTGGAAATCTGGAAAAGTATGTTCGCGGAGTTTTCCAACGAGTTTAATTCTGTCTAAAGTAGTTAATAATCTAGGGTTATTTAACAGAAATTAAACTAGGTCAAGTGGTCTACGCATACCAAAAAGAATCATCGAATTCGAATCTCTGTGGTGGGAGATACGAACTCGGAAACATTGGTGATCACCGCAGTTTTCTGCGATCCCAGAATTTGGTCTATTTCCGCCAACTTTGGCGCTATTTTTGCCTATGGTTATGTGTTGTTAGAGGTCTACTATCACACAGATATGGAAGAGGGTTAAGGGGTGAGCATACCGGTGAAGACGGCGTAGCGTTTGGTTGAGCGAGGCGACGGAAAACAACTCCGGAACACAGGTACCTCGCTGCGGAAATCTGCAGTGCGCGGGGTCGCGGTCGTCGGGATTGGTTTGGACGGTCTGGCGGGGTTCTCCGGCTGCGGTGATGGAGCTCTCTAGGTCTATATGGGAAGAGAAAGGGTTTGGATGTTCTAGGGTTAGAATTTTATTGAAATAGAATATATATATATATATATGAAAGAGAAGGAGGGGGGTTTTATAAGCCGCGGAGGGTCTGTTGGGATTTTGCAAGGGTTTGCTCACAAAGCAAGGGGCAGCGGCTTGCTGCTGTTTGCATGGGGCGGCTAAGGGCTGCTATTGTTGAGGGGGTTTGCATGGGAATGGGTTAGGTAGTTGAAGTAGTTATTAATAATAGTTAATAGTTATTTAATAGTTTTTCTTTTCTTTTCTAAATTCCTTTAAAATATATATATATATATATATATATATATATATATATATATATATATATATACTCATAAGAAAATCTAGAATTACACTAATATATACTAATAAGCTAGCAACTGCTCAAGAGGTCTCCTACATGAAATAAATTCGAAAAAATTCCTAATGGTCCCATAAATCTCCTAAGTTCACCAACACCTAAAATAAAAATTAATAAAAGTCTATTTCTCCTAATTAGCCAATAATTACTACAATTAAATTAATAGTTAATAATTAAAAAGGGTATATACGATTTCTAGGAATAGGTGTTTTACATTCTACCCAACTTACAAAAATTTCGTCCTCGAAATTAAAAATTAAGCCACGGTAAAAAGTCAAGGGTGGTATAAGATTTGCATTGTTTAAAATGCAAGGCTAGGGTTAAATGGCGGGCCATGTTGCGTGTTGTACATTCTGAAAATTATGAGAAAAATTCGCATAAACGATAAATAGGTTTCTTCATGTGTCATGTCCAATGGTGTGGACACCTAAATGCTCTTTTGCCTAAAAGCGCCCAATAATTGGAAAATTGTACAAAGATGAGAATTGGATGATGGGCATGTCTAGGATAAGGGTGTGGAATTTGTAGGAAGGCAGTGGCTAGTATAGTGCTCTAATTATCGGAGCATGATAAGGTGCGCTAAGTGATATAATTATTGCAAAATTACATAAAATACCATGTTCTATCTCTAACTGGACTCAATCTAGCCTTAGTCTCACTATATCCGCCAAGTAGATCTAATTTTGGGTGAGGGGTTCACAATCTACCGAACTTAAAACTTACCCATCTATCACCTAAGGCTATACATCTAGGAAAGCTATTCCTCAAATTATTTAATATGTTATTCAATCCTCAAAGTTTTAACACCAAATATATCACCTATGTTATGCCCTTAATCAATTATAAAAGAGAGTCACTAAGTCATGTGATTAGCCTTATGCGGTATATCTAGTACTATCAGTGTCAACTTATACCAGCACGAGGTTTCGTCTTTCCAAAATAAGGGAAGACGGAGAGAAATAATAAAGAATTCAAGGTGAAGGTGATAGAATACAAGTACGAGGTTCAAAGAGATTAAAGAATTCGAAAAGAGAGTTGTTAGGACAGTTGTGGATTGGAATCCTATTTTTTGGTAATTTTCTATTTACATGCTCGTATCAGTACAGTTATGTAACCGATACGATATGTCTGACATGTCTAGGGGCAAGTATATCCGTCTACTACCATATATCTCAATCCACGTAAAGTAGTCATGCGAAGAGTGAACCAAGCGCACTAAGGTTAGCTAGACCTTAATACACTGATTCTGATTAGGCAATTGTATCATTGTGTGCACCCAATAATACATATGTCATGAGCAAGCTCGATAAAAGAATAAGCTTACAAAAACTAGACTATAATAGCAGCATAAGTCAAGGTGGTACATCAAACATAAATACGCTGGATTATGATGAAAGAAGGTACATAACAATTCAAGTTCACAAAAGATAAGACTCTATAATCTCTACAGTTGTCATACTAATTCCTTGTCTAAGTCGATAGTCGACAAAGTAGGAGTATAGCCTCTAAGTTCTACAGTCTGAAAAAAAAAACACTGTCGTCCTAAGCTAGCATACAGTTAATGTCATTCAGCTACACTTCAATAATAGGGCAAAAGACTATGTGATACTAGGTTGTGAGGTATACTTCCCAACTTATAACAATAAATTAATACTTTAATTGTCTTAAGGATACCGTAGAACTCCTGTTAAGGCCTACGAGAAGGGATCTTGGTACTTATTAGGGTATCCCCTTTCATTACATAGGTCATGGTTGTCCTATGTCTTAGTCATAGTGCTCATAGAGCAAGTGTCAATAGTAAAGCTAGAAGAGTTACTGGCCGTCAAGGGGAAGGGATTATAACTCGTATCGAGGTGGGGGTACATGTTATGCAATTTGAAAACTAAGGGATAATCATCAGGTCACAATCTACAAGAATAACTTAAACCATCAAGTTCTAACTACTAAGCACACAAATTCAAAATTTAACATTAACAACTATAATCCTAGCAACTATATGTCCCTAATCACAGAATAAAATCACCTGGCCTACAATCAGAAGTGTTAGATGGCACGAGTTAAAAAAATAAAGAATAGAAGAACAAAATTTAGTCGTCCCGCAATTAGCGAACGCTAAGGTCGCAAAGGAACTATATATAAAATTAAAATAGAGGGCTCTAGATAGCATCATAGTTTTCTAAGAAGGGGTGGTATGCTAGTTGATATGTTCGAGGTATGATTAAGAAAAAAAGTTTGTTCACAATCCTCTAGGCTTCCTAAGGTGTTGTCTACTAATAACAAGACAATGATCTAAGTTTATAGTTCTCCAATACTTATCTAACTATGAAGGTTAGGTTCAGTCCTAATATTCAATTTTGGTTTTCTATTAGTTCCTCAATACTAGGGTCAAACATTATGGTAAAACTTCTAACTAACTCTAGTAGCATCTATACTACTCTCAAGTCTTCATAATACATCAAGGGGTAATGGTAAACCAATCTATAGATAAGGAATTCTAGGATTCACTAGATATTCTAAACTTAATGGTGTGTCAACACTCTAGTTGTACTCTTAATAGGAAGGTTACCCTACTTATCATCTAGTAACAGGGAATTTTATATTTTAGGAGGGGGCTATACTCAAGGGATCGTCAGGGAAATACAGGAATCAAGCAGGATACAATTATTCAAATAGAATGGACTGGAAGGAGAACGAATCATAGTCAATTGTGGATGAGATCCTATACTCTATTCCTAGGTGCAGGCTTGTTCGGTACAATAACGTAACCGAGACAATATGCTCCCGACCAGCATGGGCCAACACGAAAATATGTCACGCCCCAGTCCCAAAAGTACGTAGGACTAGGAACACGTAAGCATGCCAGCCGCTTGGATATGGCAAATCCAATATATGGAAACCAAAATCCATACGTACGCTGTAATATGAATATCAATCCACAAGTGGTATAAACATATATCACAGGTCATAGGGTACAATCTAATTCTCATCCACGAAATCAAATATAAATAAATAACCAGTATCTATGAAACTAGATCTCAATATAAGTATCTAAGGATGATGGTTGGATGGAAACAAATTCACTACCAACTCGAATAGAAAAGTACAACACAATAAACACAATATAAGAATACCAGCTAATAACTACGGGGCTCGAAGAGAAGACATCCTCGAAACATATATAACCATCCAAATCTGCGCTCCTGCAAATACTCAAGAACAGATACACCTGGAAAGGGACCAAGTCCTTAGAGGGACGTACCAAGATACATAGAAGCAAGCCAATTTGAATATAGTAAACATGCATAATGTTTAAAAATATGTAAGTACGCTGTACAAGACAATCTATATGAATACAAATGAGGACAACTTTTCGACGTATGGGCAAGGGTAGGCTACTCGATCTAAGCCTCATAACTCACACACCCGTCAGTGGACATCATCAGCCGACATACCGCGGGGGTAGCGACCCTCGTGACTCCATCAATCGACATACCGTGGGGGTAGCGACCATCGAACACAACTACCATAGTGCATGCTAGTTACTACGGTTCACCAGAGTGGTTATAGTCCATACGCCTACTGATTGTCCTCTCATGATACTAAGTGCCATGTGTGTGTCAACATATCTAATATATAGTAATGACTGAAAAAAACTACACATGCAAGGAATATACAGAAATGCGATAAATATACAAAAATATAATAAGCATGCAAACTATTGTAAACAATTTGGCAAGGTATCTTGCCTGGTAAGAAAGCTGCAAGGTGTACTGTCCAGAAGTCAAGCACACAGGATCAGAAACTATGGCCTCAGAACAAATGTCTCCGGATACTGAAATAGATGTCACCAACGTTCCCAGAATAAGCAAAATAGCTAAAAAGCACTTCCCTTTCGTCCAATTTGGACATAGGGGCAAATCGGTAATTTTTGGTAAAGTGGGGTCCACGTGTGGCCCACTTTGTACCAAAAAATGTGCCAAGGGTAACAGTCTCTAAATGGGACAAGTTATAGGTAAAACAAACTCTAAATATCAATACGTACCTAACGGTATGTCCAAATATGGATTCCGGTGGGCCGAACACAATTTTGCCCAAAAAGTCAACCGTGGGGCCCGCCAATTGGCGACTTGGTCAACCATCTCAGAATTGCGTAAAAATTGGGTCACAGGACCAGCGCATTACCACGAGTCCAGTGGTGTAAGTTTAGTCGCAATCTGACGAGCATGCACCAAATGCGCACGACTTTCGCAAAAGTTGCGACACGGGGTTTGTCCGCGGATACGGGCTGATTCTGGCGCGCACACGCGTCCGAATCAGTTTCCGTGAACTTTTACGTGTCCGGTTATACTGCGCGCACCATTTGGTATACTTGGTACACGGCGGGACGATCCCGTTTGGCGGGGCGCGCTCCGTTTTTCAACTTTTAGAAATCTGGAAAAGTGTGTTCGCAGGGTTTTCCAACGAGTTTAAGTATGTCTACAGCAGTTAATAATCTAGGGTTATTTAATAGAAATTAAACTAGGTCAAGTGGTCTACGCATACCAAAAAGAATCATCAAATTCGGATCTCTGTGGTGGGAGATACGAACTCGGAAACATGGGTGATCACCGCAGTTTTCTGCGATCCCAGAATTTGGTCTATTTCCGCCAACTTTGGCGATATTTTTGCCTATGGTTACGCGTTGTTCGAGGTCTACTATCACACAGATATGGAAGAGGGTTAAGGGGTAAGCATACCAGTGAAGACGGAGTGACGTTTGGTTGAGCGAGGCGACGGAAAACAACTCTGGAACACAGGTACCTCGCTGCAGAAATCTGCAGTGCGCGGGGTCGCGGTCGTCGGGATTGGTTTGGACGGCCTGGCGGGGTTCTCCGGCTGCGGTGACGGCGCTCTCTAGGTCTATATGGGAAGAGGAAGGGTTTGGATGTTCTAGGGTTAGGATTTTACTGAAATAGAATATATATATATATATATATATATATATATATATATATATATATATATATATATATATATATATATATATATATATATATATATATATATATATGAAAGAGAAGGAGGGGGGTTTATAAGCCGCGGGGGGTCTGTTGGGATTTTGCAAGGGCTTGCTCACAAAGCAAGGGGCAGCGGCTTGCTGCTGTTTGCATGGGGCGGCTAAGGGCTGCTATTGCTAAGGGGGTTTGCATGGGAATGGGTTAGGTAGTTTAAGTAGTTATTAATAATAGTTAATAGTTTTTCTTTTCTTTTCTAAATTTTTTTAAAATATATATGTGTATATATATATTTATATATACGTATATACTCATAAGAAAATCTAGAATTATACTAATACATACTATTAAGCTAGCAACTGCTCAAGGGGTCTCCTACATAAAATAATTTCGAAAAAATTCCTAATGGTCCCATAAATCTCCTAAGTTCACCAACACCTAAAATAAAAATTCATAAAAATATATTTCTCCTAATTAGCCAATAATTACTATAATTAAATTAATAGTTAATAATTAAAAAGGGTATATATGATTTTTAGGAATAAGGGTTTTACACCTGATACCCAATGACCTAGAGAAGGCTCAGAGATTCCATCACGGTCTTACTTTCGAGCTACAGAGGTATACCACCACACAGGCGAGGATCTCTTATGAGGAGGTTCTTGCAGAGGCGATGATTCAGGAGGCCATCGTCAGAGGAGCTAGACGTTCCAGCACAACCCCCACCAGCCAAAGCCCAGCCCGGAGCAGGAGGACCGATCCGTCGTCCCGGAATACAGACGCAGCAGAGGGTAGCACCGTACCAGAAGAAGTAGCTTTTGAATTGCCACTATTGTGGTAAGGTAGGACACTTCCAGAATGACTGCCGGAAGAGACTGGGAATATGCATGATTTATGGATCAGGCCAGCACCATCCCCGAGACTGCCCACAGCGCAGAGACATAGCACCTGTCACGACCCTCACCCGGAATTGGGGTACGAGTACGCGGGTATGTCCAGCCTACGCCGCAACATCGGCGGTAAAATGCTGTCAAGGTCATGATACTATCTAGCCAATCTCACATAAGCATCCAATCTCCATAAAGAGGCACGGATGACACAAAAATAATACGAACACATACTCAATCACATGACTACAGCACGATAAGATATCGAACAATTAAAATTAAACACAACACAAGTCTAAATGTAAAATCTAACTCAACAAATATCCAAGTCTCAACAAGTATGCCGGAGACAAATTCGGTACCAAATAGTCTACTAAAAGAACTAACTGAAAAAACTAATGATTCCGGCTAGACCTCCCGGAATCACAACTAAACTACCAAGCCCAAGTTGCAGCTACTCACCATATGGTCCATAAAGTGTCGGACACCGGTCCTCTAAGGCATAGTCTGGAAAAATATTTCCAGTCAGGAAGGAGCAAAGTACAATCTCAAATAACAGTTCCATTTAATTGATAAGGACTATAAAGCAATAAACAGATGATGCTAGATACTGAGAAGACCGAGAATAAATGCAATGGCAAAATAGAGAGACATGCAATATAAAGAGACATGCAAAATAGGCAATATGATACAGTTATTTGTGGTTATTTAAACGAAAAGAATAGGAATGTATTCGATGTGGGGGTTTACACGAAACCCGCCTTCTTTTGTTTACAAACAAACTTGTATAATATAATCCTATACGAGGATGTGGGAGTACAATTTATTTAATCTGGGTAGATATTGCTATAGGTGTCTGATCTGCGGTCGATCACTTTAGCCCTTGGACCACACGATATTGAAGAAGTGCCGTAGGAGACAGAAAGCAGCTTCGAATATTGCAGAAGAGGGTGGATGCACGATGCTGAAGTCGTCGATCCCTACTCTTTGCCTGAGCTCCGGGTGCTCTCTCTCTCTCTCTCTCTCTCTCTCTCTCTCTCTCTCTCTCTTTCAATTCTCCGACCTGGTTCGATCTTCCAAATTGTCGACCCTGTTCCTCATTGATAGGGATCTCTATTTATAGAGTTTTGGTGACAGTGACCACTCCATCTGTGTAACAACCGAGGAGTGGAAAGTACAGCACCCTTTTACACAACGGTTAAAGTAACCAATGCCTACGTATAGATGATCTTTTGAATGAGCGTGTGACGCGGGTCCAACTAAGGGGACACAACGCGTACAATTGCTACTAAGATCACGGCGTAAAAGCCACGTAGGTAGGTATCCATTGTGTAGCAGAGGTTGGCATAGAAGCTAAATGTCTGTCACCATGGCATAGAAGCCAAGTAGGCATAGAAGCCGAATAGGCATAGAAGCCGAACATGCATAGAAGCCGAACGGGCATAGAAGCCGAGCAGGCATAGAAGCCGAGTAGGCATAGAAGCCGAGCAGGCATAGAAGCCGAGTAGGCATAAAAGCCGAGCAGGCATAGAAGTCGAGTGGTCGTAGAGACTGAGTGGTCGTAGAGACTGAGTGAGCACAGATCCTGAATGGGCTTAGAAGCCGCTGTGTACTGTGCTAGAATGGGCGTAGGAGCCGCGTGAGCACAGATCCTGAAGGGGCGTAGAAGCCGCCGCGTACCGTGCTGATATGGACGTCTTAGCCGGAATTACGACTTTTGGAGATATATCGAATCTCTTGCAGAGATTTGCCACCATCTTATGCATTAAATGCGGAGGCGTGTTTTGAAGGTCTGCAGCCCTTCTGTGCACCCGTCGCAGAGACGTGCCTTGAGAGAAACTGTCACCGCTCTGTGCAATTAGACGTGGAGACGTGTCTCGAGTCCCGTACGAGGTGCAGCTTTTGACGTGGCAGGCGGTTTGCCTGCTGCGGAGCGTAAAACAGCTCATATTTGCCTGTGTAAAACAGGGCAGCGTATTCCCTTGTACGCGAAAGAGCGGTTTATGCTGAGGGGACTCCAGTAAACGACGGTTTGGTGATGCTTTAACCAAATTCTCTGCATTAAATGCAGAGATCCGCCATCATACTGTGGGGTGCGTCCCGAGGGGTCTGCCATCGTTTCCAGCCGTCGTCTGGGTAGCCGTGCAGTACTTTTTGTTAGGAGTCAGAGGTCAGATTCACTGCGTGACTTGACAGGTTCATTTCGGGGAAGACGAAGCGTTCCTCGTACGCATTAACGCTGCTTTGAGAGCGGTTGAGTTTTATGCCATGGAGGCGATGAAGAACTCTATTTTACGCTGGAGCGGCCTGGACGTACTGCACTTACGCGGATGGTCCTTTGAGCTTTATACTTCATGCCGTTTTTTAGCGGAGAAAGCTCTGTTGCACGCTTGATGGCTCTGAAGGCCTCTGTTTACGCTGCTCTGCATCAAGAGGCTGCGTAGCTCTTCCCAGCGTATTTTTTATGCTTCTACAACAGTCAGTGCATATATGAAATGGAGAGAACAAGATACAGGATCATAAACAGGTGATGTAGTATATGATCTAAATAGAGAACTATAATCTATTCTAAGTGTTTGAAATAGTAGTTTCGAAATGTGATCGGCTTGGGAACATGTACGAGAGCTATATGGCCTGGCTAATCATATGTGAAGAGCATGATTAACACTTACATTGTTCTATACTTGTATAAAGGGTATGATCACATTTCTTACTAACTACTTCCCCGCCCCCAACTAGTACTGTGGATCCAACCATGACACGTCATGATACACGAGCAATATCCAATCTATCATGTACAATATCTAATATACATATCGTGTACAATGTCAAAACGATAATCAATGTAACATCTCATGACTGCAGATCCAAGCTATATACTAGTCTGTATAGCACAGTGTCAAGGATTCAGATGTAACATTTCTAGATTACTGAACTTATAGAAATTATCAAGGAATTGGAAATTATCAGAGAATGTACTTACCTTGGGTCCTTAGCTGGTGAATACCGAGGTCCTGTCCCAGAGTATCGCCTGGATGAACCAACAGTCCTATAGACATATCACAAATATAACACTTGTATCAGATGCTACACTAACACACAATCAAACTATACTGGCCTCATGGCTACGCCAGGCATGGCACTAGTCAACTAGGGTCATCTAGTAGGGATACATATATAATTATACATTTATACTCAGAATATATATATCAATTAAATACGTATATAATATATATAAGTGTATATCAGTAATTTGTACAAAATATGAATAAGTATATATACACTAAATAGAAGTATATAAATATATATATATATATATATATATATATATATATATATATATATATATATATATATATATATATATATATATATATATATATATATATATATGTTATAAATATACATAACCAATTTTATTCATAACAACTATATTTAAGGATATACATATACTGAATATATATGTATACATACATATGTACTAGGGAAAATATACATTTGGTATGTTTATACATATATATATATATATATATGTGTGTGTTTATACATATACCAAAAATACAAATTTTTATTAAACATATACCCATACAAAATATATATATATACATATATATATATTTATACCAAAATAATAATTATACTATATACATGTATATTAATATACACATACACATTGAATACGTATATATACAAATAGAGAAAATACACTATCTATTTATAGATATATATATATATGTACACATATACACACATACGCGTAGATACGTACACATATAATATGCATACACATACACACACAAATATACGTATATATATTTATATATATATATATATATATATATATATATATATATATATATATATATATATATATATAAAGAAGGAGGGAAAGGGGGAGAGAAGCTCACAGTGGCTGCCGGGCTTGGCCGGAGGGAGAGCTGGCCGGCGGGGGATGGCCGCACTGGTGGTGGTGATAGTAGATGGTGATGGTGATAGTATGAAGATGATGGTGGTGGTGGTGGTGTATGAAGATGATGGTGGTGGTGGTAGTGTATGAAGATGATGGTGGTGGTGGTGTATGAAGATGATGGTCGGGGAGTTGGCAACGGGAAGAGCGGGGCCGGAGTTTCAGTGGTGGGGGAGATTCGGCGTAGGGAGGAGGAGGAGGAGGGAAGTCGGGGGAGATGAGCAAGGTGGTGGAGTTGCAACTGTGCGGGGCTCGAACTTGGCCGGAGAGGCAGCTCGTCGGAGCAGGGTGGCTACGGGCTGATGGCAGGGGTAGGGGACAGCAATGGTGCAGCTCGGTTGGCCGCCGGAGCGCAGGGAAGAGTCGTCGGGGTGCCTCGGGTGGTGGGTGGATATTGAACTCAGGTGGTGGTGGTGTTGGGAGGTTGCAGGCCGGAGCTAGCAGCAGGCCGGAGTTGCGAGCTAGGAGGAGCTCGGGCCTCGACTCGAGGGTGGCTCGAGCGGGGCTGCGCCGGACGGAACGCAGCAGGCAGGGCCTCAGGGGGAGATGCGGGTCGGGGCCTGGCCGGGTGGCCGGCCGGGAACAGAGTACAGTGGTGAGGTTTCCCTCTCTCTTATATAAGTTCAAAAAAAAACACAAAATGGAAGGAGAAGAAGGAAGAAGAAGAAGAAAAGAGAAGAAGAAGGGAAAAAGAAATGAAGAAAGAAGTGGCTACGGCTGGGTGAGGGAGATGGGGGCTACCTAGGTTTTTGGGGATTAGGGCTTTCCTAGGAAAGAGTGTGGGTGAGGTGACTTTAAATAGGGAGAGGGTGTGAGAATGAAGGGTGAGGATGCACCCATTGAATGGATGGCCTAGATTTGTCATGAGGGGAAAATTATTCATGTAACAATGAGGGTGTTGACTAGTCAATGTTGGGCTTCTCCATTTGGTTGAACCAATAGGGTGTTGACACCTAATGTAATAATTGCAAATTAACCCCCTTAAATTTGGATATTTGCACAGACGCATAAAATGATAAATATTTGGCGGGCGATTCGGTGTTCGGTGTTTTGTAGGGTCAGGGGGCGCTGTATGTTTGGTATGGGCTCAAATAGCAGGGCACTGGAATTAAATTGGGATTTACGGAATCGGTTAAAATGGTATCCTCAAATTAATTAGAAATAAATGCAAGCTGTGTTCTAAAATTAATTAGGAGTACATGGGGCCAAAATTAGGTCGGGTCATCAATACCATTAGTGAAGAAGACTCAGAAAAGAATATTATCCTAATTTGGGTTGCACGAAAAATAGGTCAAGATTGCCTCCAATTTTGATTGGAACGCACAACGATACGAAGTTATAATTTATTTAGAAATTAAATAAACGTCCGCGACGATTTTTGTGCGGCTAAAATGAAGCAGAAGAGAGCATAATTATGAGTTACAAAAATATTAGAATGGAAGGCGGGCATGTCTAGAGCAAGGTTGTGAAATTGTTGGAAGGTAAAAACCAGGGTAGCGCTCCAAATATCGAAGCAAAGGCAATGCATAATAATTAAATAAATTACGGTAGTTAATTACTACCTCCAATAATTTAATTCTAAAAAAACAATTTAAATACAAAATCCCATAATTCGGCCAGGTGTTCGACTAGTGGCTTCTATGTCAAGTCTACCAACTCAAACATAAATGAACACTGTATATAATAATATATTAAAGTATACATCTCACACATTTATTTAATTTAAATATATACTATTCATGAAATCATTTAATTGTAACCACCATAATATTAATAATTATAAAAAGTCAAAAATACCCCTGTTTTTGGAATATGGTAGTGACAAGTCTACCCTCCTTAAAAGAATTTCGTCCTCGAAATTTAAATTCCTCATAGTAGTGTTTATTCATACACATTATTATTTTCCCTCAAAGTTTAAATTCATCAACCACAAAATCAGGTAATAATCCACAATGGCTTTTCACAATTTTTTTTAAAAAAAAATCTGTAATTATCGTATTCCTGATAATTCTCGAATAAAAAATCAAAGTCCATTTTTATCACAATTTCCTCCGAATTTTTAAGCTAATAATTCAATACTCGATTTAATATTCACTCATCTAGTTTGATTTTTATCAATGTATATATATATAAAATTTTAAATCTCGTCCTAAAATTGAATTCAAACACTAATCCATCCATGATCTTATTCCTCGGGTTCCCTTTTCCTCAAAGTACTGAACAATGCGATACTTATGGATTCTCCAAATATCGTCCATAATATAAAATTTAAAAATTTATAACTTGCAGTCAAATAAATATAATGATAATCTCCCAAATTTTCTAAATTTTAATAACCAATTTAATCATATCATAATCTTCCTGGAATTAATAAACCACCAATTATGCCATGTTAATTTCTTAACCCTTTATTTAAATCGATGTTTATCCTCGAATTTTAATTATCTTGTCTCTCTTGTCAAGTCATAACTCCTTCATGAATCTTCATCATGGTCAAACCCCAATAATCATGGTCTGAGAAAATTCTACCTACAGTCATACAACCTATAATCTAAGAAAAATGTGTACAGTCATGGTGTCTTTTGTCATGGTATTTCAGTCTCTGTATCAGGGTGTACTACTAACTACATTATAACAAGAAAATCATGCATACAAGCTACGGTACTAGAGAATTAGTCAATCAATCAAATAGGAAGGAACATAAGGAATGAAGGAACAGAACCTGCTAACACATTACCTGTAGTATCGGTCTCCTCGACCGTCATCGCAAATGCCCCGTCCTGCTGGGGTGGTTTCCTTCGCGGGTGCTGAGCAATATACGGTTCCACCGGTAGCCTAACTGGATCTCTATAATCTGAAGCTGCGCGCTGGCCGGGAAGATAAGGGGCTAGAAGACAATCCCTTACTCGATGTCCCGCAGCGCCGCAGTACAAATAAAGTCCTAGCCTCGTTCTACAGCTATCCCAAAGGTGACCTGGCTTCTTACAGAAATGAAAAGTCTGTTGTGTCGCTCTCATAGGCTGCTGCTGATCCTGCTGAACACGGACTGGTGCCTGGTCCTGCTGTGGATACTGATACGCCCATGGATGTTGCTGAATATAAACTAGTGCCAGGTACTGCTGTTGGTGCTGAATACGGGGACGCTTGGCCGGTCCTGCGCTACCATTCGTATCTCCAAAAATATTGTGACTCCTCTTAGGCCTGAGATCCAGATCCTCTTCTGCAATCTGGGCATCCATCAAGATACCCTCAAAGGTAGCGGTACGACGACCAGAAGTGCGTGACCTAATCTCTCTCGTCAGCCCCTTTCTAAATTTTTGGGCTCGATCTCCTGGGTTCCGAATCATAGATGATGCAAAACGGCTCAATCTACAGAATTCTGCAGCGTACTCGTCGACCGACATGTTTCCTTGAACCAAGTCATGAAACTGACTTTCCAAGGTTCCCAATGCCACGTCGGGAAAGAACTTCTCCTTGAAGAGCTCCTTGAAGGTCTCCCAAGTAAGTCCATGTGCAGTAAGTCTCGGCTCCGTGCGATACCATGTGAGTGTGATATCGAACATCTGACTGCCAGCGGCTTCTATCTGTAAGCTCTCGGTATCTGGGTCAATCGCAGGCTCCTCTCTATATCCTCTAGCCAGTCATCTGCGTAGAGTATCCCTTCGGTACCTTTGAACTCTCGAGGCATCATCCTCTTGAAGTCCACTATAGTGCCTGATCTTTGCTGCTGCTGGCCAGGAAACTGCTGGTATTGTGCTACTCTCTCCAAAGCTTGGAGAGTCACTTGATGAGCATTCTCCATGCTTTCTCTCATCAGCTCAGTTTATGCCTGGTGCGCTTCTGCTTGCACCCTCTAAGCCTCAGCTTGAACTTGCTGAGCGTCTGCCGTCACTCTCTGGGCATCTACCATGCCCTGAATCAAGGTAAACATCTGTGCCCCGTCAATGGGCAAACCTTCGGAAATCGGAGTCGGTGGAGGAGGAAGGTTGTCCGTCACAACTGCGGCAATCCTCTGGACAGGTGGGGGAGGAGGATCCCCGAAAAGTGCAGATACTCCCACATGCATCGAAGATGTAGGAGGAACTACGGCTGTCTGTCCCTCAGGTGGAGAGGTGGCAGACTCCTCTAAAGCCGGTGTTCCCGCTCTCATAGATCGTGTCTTCGGCGACATCCTGAAGACAGATCCAAAAGAATCAATTAAGGCAAAATACGATATCATCAAGGAAGGACAGTAAAGTTCTAAAGAAGCAACATTCAAGATAGATAGATTGGAATAATATTCCTAGTTGTGATTGCATAGGTCAATGATGCATCCATGGTTTGATACCTCTATCCCTCTAGGTACCACAGTTCTACTACAAGCACACTCACTGCTAGCTTCCTTACCTACTGTAATTGTTGATACTAGTTATTCTTATCATTCAAGTGCATATCAAATGCAATACTCCATACTAAGTACTTCTCCCTCTAATACAACCCTAGATGGACACCCAAGTCAGTTGGCAGTGAGATCTCAATCATGCTCAAGCCAACAGATCCTTACACATGTACCTCATCTACTTATATACTAATATATCTCTCTCACTATAAGATTTTTATCCTCAAAATAAATTCTTCAAAATAACTCCTCGAATAAATTTTTTTAAAGTAAAATGCATATACTTTTCTCAAGGTCAATTATTTAAATACTGAAATAAAAAACTTAATCACTTCAAAAAAATCCTTACAAACTTGTCTAGGTTCATTGAATCGAATCTGAATCCTCAAAATTTTTAATAACAATATCTCAACTTCTCAAAATTTTAATTTATTTTCAAGCTTCAAATTATAATTTAAATCCATATCTTGTAGTCCAATAGCCCTAGTGTTAATTTTTCTTACTGTCCTCATCGACATGCGTCATCAGATAATACCATAAATTAGTCTGTAAATTCATCTTGGTATGAAATCAAACTCTACAATGAAACCAAGATCCTAATTTAATACCTGATCAACAAGAATCAAATGTAATATCAACAAGTGAGAATGGACGGAAACAAGAGAAATGTTTTAAATTGGAATTTATAATGAGATTCTCAGGGATCATCCCAGGAATCTCTCAAGGAATTATGATTGAGTATTCGCTCTCATCCTAGTATCCTATGTCCTAGATTCTATCGCAGGCACGCAGTAGTGTAACAAAGATGCCACACTACCACGACATCGTACAACTCACGAAGTCTGACCTGCATGGGCCACCACTAAAAACGTGTCACGACCCGCACCCGGAATTGGGGCACGAGTACGCGGGTACGTCCAGCCTATGCCGCAGCATCGGCGGTAGAACGCTGTCAAGGTCATGATACTATCTAGCCAATCTCACACAAGCATCCAATCTCCATAAAGAGGCACGGATGACACAAAAATAATACGAACACATACTCAATCACATGACTACAGCACGATAAGATATCGAATAATTAAAATTAAACACAACACAAGTCTAAATGTAAAATCTAACTCAACAAATATCCAAGTCTCAACAAGTATGCCGGAGACAAATCCGGTACCAAATAGTCTACTAAAAGAACTAACTGGAAAAAACTAGTGATTCCGGCTAGACCTCCCGGAATCACAACTAAACTACCAAGCCCAAGTTGCAGCTACTCACCATATGGTCCATAAAGTGTCGGACACCGGTCCTCTAAGGCATAGTCTGGAAAAATATTTCCAGTCAGGAAGGAGCAAAGTACAATCTCAAATAACAGTTCCATTTAATTGATAAGGACTATAAAGCAATAAACAGATGATGCTAGATACTGAGAAGACCGAGAATAAATGTAATGGCAAAATAGAGAGACAGGCAATGTAAAGAGACATGCAAAATAGGCAATGTGATACAGTCAGTGCATATATAAAATGGAGAGAACAAGATACAGGATCATAAACGGGTGATGTAGTATATGATATAAATAGAGAACTATAATCTATTCTAAGTGTTTAAAATAGTAGTTTCGAAATGTGATCGGCTTGGAAACATGTACGAGAGCTATATGGCCTGGCTAATCATATGTGAAGAGCATGATTAACACTTACATTGTTCTATACTTGTATAAAGGGTATGATCACATTTCTTACTAACTACTTCTCCGCCCCCAACTAGTATTGTGGATCCAACCATGATACGTCACGATACACGAGCAATATCCAATCTATTATGTACGATGTCTAATATACATATCGTGTACAATGTCAAAACGATAATCAATGTAACATCTCATGACTGCAGATCCAAGCTATATACTAGTCCGTGTAGCACAGTGTCAAGAATTCAGATGTAACATTTCTAGATTACTGAACTTATAGAAATTATCAAGGAATTGGAAATTATCAGAGAATGTACTTGTCTTGGGTCCTTAGCTGGTGAATACCGAGGTCCTGTCCCAGAGTATCGCCTGGATGAACCAACAGTCCTATAGACATATCACAAATATAACACTTGTATCAGTTGTTACACTAACACACAATCAAACTACACTGGCCTCATGGCTACGCCAAGCATGGCACTAGTCAACTAGGGTCATCTAGTAGGGATACATATATAATTACACATTTATACTCAGAATATATATACCAATTAAATACGTATATAATATATATATATAAGTGTATATCAGTAATTTGTACAAAATATGAATTAGTATATATACACTAAATAGAAGTATATGAATATATATATATATATTTATATGTTATAAATATACATAACCAATTTTATTCATAACTGTCACGCCCCAGTCCCAAAAGTACATAGGACTAGGAACACGTAAGCATGCCAGCCGTATGGATATGGCAACTCCAATATATGGAAACCAAATACATACGTACGCTGTAATATGAATATCAAATCCACAAGTGGTATAAACATATGTCACAAGTCACAGAATATAATCTAAATCTCATCCACATAAAATTAATATAAATAAATAATCAGTATCTATGAAACTAGATCTCAATATAAGTATCTAAGGATGATAGTTGGATGGAAACAAATCCACTACCAACTCGAATGGAAAAGTACAACACAATAAACACAATATAGGAATACCAGCTAACAATCATGGGCTCGGAGAGAAGACATCCTCGAAACATATGTAACCATCCGAATCTGTGCTCCTGCAAATACTCAAGAACAGATACACCTGGCAGAGGACCAGGTCCTCAGAGGGACGTAACAAGATACAGGAAAACGAGCCAATTTGAATACAGTAAACATGCATATAATTTGAAAATAAATAAGTACGCTGTACAAGACCATCTATATGAATGCAAATGAGGACAACTTTTCAACGTATGGGCAAGGGTAAGCTACTCGATCTACCTCACAACTCACACACACGTCAATGGACATCAGAAATCGATATACCGCGGGGGTAGCGACCAACGAGACTCCAAAAATCGACATACCGCGGGGGTAGCGACCAGCGCGACACACGCCCGTAATGCGAACTATATACTACGGTTTACCAGAGTGGTTAAAAGCCCATACGCCTAATGATTGTCCTCTATGATACTAAGTGTCAAGTGTGTGTCAACATATCTAATATATAGTAATGACTGGAGAAAAACTACACATGCAAGAATATACAGAAATAAAATAAATAAACAGAAATATAAATAGCATGCAAAGTACTGTAAATAATTTGGCAAGGTATCTTGCCTGGGGTCCTGCTGCTGGTATGAATCAGAGTCCAAGTCACAGTCCAAATAGCCTATGTATTACAAATTTATCACGTCAAAAGATAATTTATTTTAATTTATTTAATTCTGGAATAATTACTCTAAAATCCTATTTTAATCTTATTATTCTGATTTTTATGTTAATTCCTAAATTTTGTCCAAAGAAACTAAATTTTATCAACTCGAGACTCATGGCACGCAAATCGAGGCGATCTGTTGACCGAAAAATTAACCGACACAAACTCAACTTTCATGCATGATTTCCTATAGATTTTAGTGTTAAAAATATGCTGGAATTTATGGCTCATCCGAATTCAAATTCGTTTGAGAATTATGGCACATACAAATTTTGTATTGTGCACCGATGGTTAAATTCTAATCTAGAAGTTCTACAGAATTAACAGTATATAAATACTTCGAATTAAATTCTGGGAAAAATATATGTCAATGATCTCGACATTAGCTTTCTGAAACTTTAAACGGTTCATGATTCTGATTCCTGGTTCTCCCGAAATCGCAAAAATATTGAAACACGTCTATTTTTGGACATGCTGTGCTCTACAAATTTTCCAGAATTTAATACTCATAATTTCATAAAATAAATTATATAATTAGAAATCTAACCTCAATATCTTTCTAACGCAAGAAACTAGGTCTTGTTTGTAGTCCGAAGCTATGCGCAATGGCTTATGGAAGATGAAGGAACCCTAGATGGCAATTCTACAAAATCTCTCTCTCTCTAAAAAAATAATGGGATAATTAGGGTTATTATATTATATTATATATATATATATATATATATATATATATATATATATATATATATATATATATATAGGGATTGAGCGGCTGAGTGAAAGTTTGATAGGAGGGTGACACATGTCATGATTTGATTGGATGATTTTGGTTATATTATTTGTTTTAGATTTGCCTTTATCAAAACATTATTTAAGTCGTTTTAAATCTAAATAACTCCAAATAAATATTAAAAATAATCATAAAAATTTGGAAAAATTACATAAAATATATTTTGAACCTATAAACCCTAGAAAAATATTTGGAACAATTTTATATTCATACTTTTACTACTATAATTAGGAGAAGCTCTAAACATTAGTTTTATCCATTTAACTAAAAATAAATACTAACATTATTCCAAAAATTCTGAAATAATTCCAGAAAATATATAATAATATTATAAACCCTAGAAAATAACGTGGGTCCATTCTATATTCCTGGGCTTGCACAATAAATTCTACAAGTCCTAAAAATTAGTTATTAGTCTAAATAACTCCCAATAAATACTAAAAGTATTCAAAAAATTCCCAGAAAATTCTAGAAAATATATTTGACTATTTAGAACCTAAAATAAAATTTTGGAATATTTTTAACTAAGTTTGAATATAAAATAAATTCTTCAAAGTCCTAGAAAATTAGTGTTACTAGTTTTTAATAAACTAAAAATTATGAAAAATCTCAATAATCTAAAATAGCCTAAAACTAATTCTAAATAAATATTTATATAAGTAAATATACTAAAAAAAATTATTTTCTAATTAACTAAGAGAATACTCTAAATAAATTCAACATCTATAATAAATATAATAATATAAAATATACACAAAATACCTATTTTTGGTGAGGGAGTTTAGAATCTACCCAACTTAAAACAATTTCGTCCTCGAAATTAAAATAAGGCATAATTTGTTAAATCCTTCACATTCTCTTCCAAATAAGGCATAAGGTACATCAATCATAATCTCTTCCAAAAAATTAAATAACAAAATCTATTCAAATCTATCGCGATCACTTCAGAATTAAGATAACCACTGTTTAAATCAAAATTCAACCTGTCGTAATCTCTTCTCGATTTTTTTTTATAATCAACATTCAAATCTAACTCAAGTCTATATGACATCCCACATCAAAATTTATATCACCATTTCCAACTATCATAATCTCCTCTAGACTTTGAATAATAAATAATTCTAATCAAATCTTATTCCTATTCTCAAATTAAGAATTTTGTACTCTTAAAATATTTAAACTCAATTTACATCCTTAATATTTCAAATAGGTGACCCAACAATCAAAATTAAACTTTTAATTCAAATCATCAAATTATAAAATTTAAATCTAATTCACCAATTGTTCAAGTCTAAAATTCTATATTTATCCTCAAAATTTAAATCGATGATTCATCCTTCAATATTCAAAATTTAAATCATGTGCTCAAAGTATAAATATTTGGTCCGCAATATCAAGATTTTAAAATTTGTTAAATCCTTATTATCTTAATCCTTCTTTTAAAAAATTTCAAAATTAAAATGACTTGAATCTCCCAATCTAATCTTACTTGATCACAATCTAAAAGAAATTCCTCTCAAGTTGGCAATGTACTGCTACCCAACTTAGAATTTACCCATCTATCACAGAAGGCTATATACTTTAAGAAAAATATTCCTTAATTTATTTACTCATGTCATTCAATCCTCAAAACTTCAACGCCGATTATATCATATATGATATGTCCTTAATTACGAAAGAATAATCCTCAATTATGTGATCGGCTATGGGGTATATCTAGTACTCTCTGTGTATCAAACTTATACCAAGCACGAGGTTTCGTCTTTCCGAAATAAGGGAAGACGGAGATCAATAATAAAGAGTTCAAGGGCGAGGTAATAGAATAGAAGTATCGGGATCAAGGCATTTAAAGAATTCAAATAGGAATTGTCAAAGCAGTTGTGGATTGAAGTCATATTTTGGTTATTCCTATTCACATGCTCGTATTAGTACAGTTATGTAGCCGATACGATACGCTCAGACATGACTAGGGCAAGTATATTCGTCTACCAATCACTACATATCTCAATCCACGTAAAGTAGTATTACGAAGGGCGAATCAAGCGCACTAAGGTTAGCTAGACCCTAATACACTGATTCTGAAATATAGTATTGTAGCGCTCCAATAATACATGTGTCATGATCAAGCTCGATAAAGAATAAGCTTACAAAAACTAGGCTTTAATAGCAGCATAATTTGAGGTAGCACAGAAAATATAACACTGGATTATGATGAGAGAAGTTGCAAAATAATTCAAGTTTGCAAAAACAGAAACAACATAAGCAATAATAACAAAAGACTCTACAATCTCTACAGTTATCATACAATCCTCCTTGTCTAAGTCGCTAGTCGACCAAATAGGGCATGGACCTCTAATTTCTACCGTCTGAATAAACGTTGTCGTCTAATGCTAGCATACAATTAATATTATTCAGTTACACTACCTTGATGGGTCAAGTGGACTATGTGATACTAGGTTGTGAGGCATACTACCCAACTTAAAAGAATTAAACTAATACTGTGACAGTCTTAAGAGGATCCTACAAAATAATCTTGCGCATGTAAATAAAACAGAAACTCTTTATTAGGGTATATGAGGAAAGATCTTGGTACTTATTAGGGTCTCCTATTGTATTATATAGGTAAGGGTCACCTTAAGTCTTAATCCTAGTGCTCATAGAAAATATGTCGATAGCGAGAATAGAAGAGTTACTAGCCGTTAGGGGAAAGGGATCTAACCTGTATCGAGGTGAGGGTACAAATTACGTGGTCTACAACTAGGGGTAATCACCACAATCTAATTGAACAACTCAACTATCAGGTTCTAACTACAAGGTACACAATTCAAAATTCAAGATTACAACTATGACTATAGCAAACTATATATCCTATTGTAGAGTATAATCACTTGGTCCATAATCAGAAGTGTCAGATGGCACGAGTTGAAAGAGGAAGAAAAGAAGAACGTAATTTTTAGTCGTCGCACAATTAGTGAACGTTAAGGTCGCAGAGGAACAACATATGAAATTAAAATAGGGGCTCTAGATAGCATCATGGTTTTCTAAGGGGGAGTTGTATGCTAGTTGCTATGTTCGAGATATGATCACGGAAAAAGTGTTAATTACATTCCTCTAGGCTTCCTAAGGTGCTGTCTACTAATAATAAGACAATGATCTAAGTTTTATAGTTCTCCAATACTATCCAATTATGAAGGTTAGGTTCAGTCCTAATGTTCAATATTGGTTCTCCATTGGTTCCTCAATACTAGGGTCAAACATTATGGTAAAACTTCTAACTATCTCTAGTAGTGTCTATACTACTCTCAAGTCTTCTTAATACATCAAGGGGTAATGGTATACCAATCTAAAGATAAGGAATTCTAGGGTTCACTAGATATTCTAAACTTAGTGGTGTATGTATATTCTTGTTATATTCTTAATAGGTGTGCTACCCTAATTATCATTCTAATAACAGGGATTCCTATATTCTAGCAGAAGGCTATACTTAAAGAACAATTAAGGAAGTACAGGAATCAAGCATGATACAATTGTTCAAATAGAACAGATATGAGAAAGATGAATCATAGTCAATTGTGGATGAGATCCTATACTCTAGTCCTAGGTGCAGGCTTGTTCGGTACAGTAACGTAACCGAGACAATATGCTCTCGACCTGCATGGGCCACCACAAAAATATGTCACATCCCAGTCCCAAAAGTACATATGACTAGGAACACGTAAGCATGTCAGCCGTATGGATATGGCAACTCCAATATATGGAAATCAAATCCATACGTACGCTGTAATATGAATATCAAATCCACAAGTGGTATAAACATATGTCACAAGTCACAGGGTATAATCTAAATCTCATCCACATAAAATTAATATAAATAAATAACCAGTATCTATGAAACTAGATCTCAATATAAGTATCTAAGGATGATAGTTGGATGGAAACAAATCCACTACCAACTCGAATGGAAAAGTACAACACAATAAACACAATATAGGAATACCAGCTAACAATCATGGGCTCGGAGAGAAGACATCCTCGAAACATATGTAACCATCTGAATCTGCGCTCCTGCAAATACTCAAGAATAGATACACCTGGCAGAGGACCAGGTCCTCAGAGGGACGTAACAAGATACAGAAAAGTGAGCCAATTTGAATACAGTAAACATGCATATAATTTGAAAATAAATAAGTACGCTGTACAAGACCATCTATATAAATGCAAATGAGGACAACTTTTCGACGTATGGGCAAGGGTAGGCTACTCGATCTACCTCACAACTCACACACACGTCAATGGACATCAGAAATTGACATACCGCGGGGGTAGCGACCAGCGAGACTCCAGAAATTGACATACCGCGGGGGTAGCGACCAGCGCGACACACGTCCGTAGTGCAAACTATATACTACGGTTTACCAGAGTGGTTAAAAGCCCATACGCCTAATGATTGTCCTCTATGATACTAAGTGTCAAGTGTGTGTCAACATATATAATATATAGTAATGACTGGAGAAAAACTACACATGCAAGAACTATACAGAAATAAAATAAATAAACAGAAATATAAATAGCATGCAAAGTACTGTAAACAATTTGGCAAGGTATCTTGCTTGGGGTCCTGCTGCTGGTATGAATCAGAGTCCAAGTCACAGTCCAAATAGCCTATGTATTACAAATTTATCATGTCAAAAGATAATTTATTTTAATTTATTTATTTTTGGAATAATTACTCTAAAATCCTATTTTAATCTTATTATTCTAATTTTTATGTTAATTCCTAAATTTTGTCCAAAGAAACTAAATTTTATCAACTCGAGACTCATGGCACGCAAATCGAGGCGATCTGTTGACCGAAAAGTCAACCGACACAAACTCAACTTTCATGCATGATTTCCTGTAGATTTCAGCGTTAAAAATATGCTAGAATTTATGGCTCGTCCGAATTCAAATTCGTTTGGAATTATGGCACATACAAATTTTGTATTGTGCACTGATGGTTAAATTCTAACCTAGAAGTTCTACAGAATTAAAAGTATATAAATACTTCGAGTTAAATTCTGGGAAAAATATATGTCAATGATTTCGACATTAGCTATCCGAAACTTTAAACGGTTCATGATTCTGATTCCTGGTTCTCCCGAAATCGCAAAAATATTGAAACACGTCTATTTTCGGACATGCTGTGCTCTACGAATTTTCCAGAATTTAATACTCATAATTTCATAAAATAAATTATATAATTAGAAATCTAACCTCAATATATTTCTAACTCAAGAAACTAGGTCTCTTTTGGAGTCCGGAGCTATGCGCAATGGCTTATGGAAGATGAAGGAACCCTATATGGCAATTCTACAAAATATCTCTCTCTAAAAAAATAATAGGATAATTAGGGTTATTATATATATATATATATATATATATATATATATATATATATATATATATATATATATATATATATATATATATATATATATATAGGGATTGAGCGGCTGAGTGAAAGTTTGATAGGAGGGTGACACATGTCATGATTTGATTGGATGGTTTTGGTTATATTATTTGTTTTAGATTTGCCTTTATCAAAACATTATTTAAGTCGTTTTAAATCTAAATAACTCCAAATAAATATTAAAAATAATCATAAAAATCTGGAAAAATTACATAAAATATATTTTGAACCTATAAACCCTAGAAAAATATTTGGAACAATTTTATATTCATAAGTTTACTACTATAATTAGGAGAAGCTCTAAACATTAGTTTTATCCATTTAACAAAAAATAAATACTAACATTATTCCAAAAATTCTGAAATAATTCCATAAAATATATAATAATATTATAAACCCTAGAAAATAACGTGGGTCCATTCTATATTCCTGGGCTTGCACAATAAATTCTACAAGTCCTAAAAATTAGTTATTAGTCTAAATAACTCCCAATAAATACTAAAAGTATTCAGAAAATTCCCAGAAAATTCTAGAAAATATATTTGACTATTTAGAACCTAAAATATATATATATACATATATATATTTATACCAAAATAATAATTATACTATATACATGTATATTAATATACACATACACATTGAATACGTATATATACAAATAGAGAAAATACACTATCTATTTATAGATATATATATATATGTACACATATACACACATACGCGTAGATACGTACACATATAATACGTATACACATACACACACAAATATACGTATATGTATATATATATATATATATATATATATATATATATATATATATATATATATAAAGAAGGAGGGAAAGGGGGAAAGAAGCTCACAGTGGCTGCCGGGCTTGGCCGGAGGGAGAGCTGGCCGGCGGGGGATGGCCGCACTGGTGGTGGTGATAGTAGATGGTGATGGTGATAATATGAAGATGATGGTGGTGGTGGTGGTGTATGAAGATGATGGTGGTGGTGGTGGTGTATGAAGATGATGGTGGTGGTGGTGTATGAAGATGATGGTCGGGGAGTTGGCAACGGGAAGAGCGGGGCCGGAGTTTCAGTGGTGGGGGAGATTCGGCGTAGGGAGGAGGAGGAGGGAAGTCGGGGGAGATGAGCAGGGTGGTGGAGTTGCAACTGTGCGGGGCTCGAACTTGGCCGGAGAGGCAGCTCGCCGGAGCAGGGTGGCTACGGGCTGATGGCAGGGGTAGGGGACATCAATGGTGCAGCTCGGTTGGCCGCCGGAGCGCAGGAAAGAGTCACCGGGGTGCCTCAGGTGGTGGGTGGATGTTGAACTCAGGTGGTGGTGGTGTTGGAAGGTTGCAGGCCGGAGCTAGCAGCAAGTCAGAGTTGCGAGCAAGGAGGAGCTCGGGCCTCGACTCGAGGGTGGCTGGAGCGGGGCTGCGCCGGACGGAACGCAGCAGGCAGGGCCTCAAGGGGAGATGCGGGTCGGGGCCTGGCCGGGTGGCCGGCCGGGAACAGAGTACAGTGGTGAGGTTTCCCTCTCTCTTATATAAGTTCAAAAAAAAACACAAAAGGGAAGGAGAAGAAGGAAGAAGAAGAAGAAGAAAAGAGAAGAAGAAGGGAAAAAGAAATGAAGAAAGAAGTGGCTACGGCTGGATGAGGGAGATGGGGGCTACCTAGGTTTTTGGGGATTAGGGCTTTCCTAGGAAAGAGTGTGGGTGAGGTGACTTTAAATAGGGAGAGGGTGTGAGAATGAAGGGTGAGGATGCACCCATTGAATGGATGGCCTAGATTTGTCATGAGGGGAAAATTATTCATGTAACAATGAGGGTGTTGACTAGTCAATGTTGGGCTTCTCCATTTGGTTGAACCAATAGGGTGTTGACACCTAATGTAATAATTGCAAATTAACCCCCTTAAATTTGGGTATTTGCACAGACGCATAAAATGATAAATATTTGGCGGGCGATTCGGTGTTCGGTGTTTTGTAGGGTCAGGGGGCGCTGTATGTTTGGTATGGGCTCAAATAGCAGGGCACTGGAATTAAATTAGGATTTACGGAATCGGTTAAAATGGTATCCTCAAATTAATTAGAAATAAATGCAAGCTGTGTTCTAAAATTAATTAGGAGTACATGGGGCCAAAATTAGGTCGGGTCATCAATACCATTAGTGAAGAAGACTCAGAACAGAATATTACCCTAATTTGGATCGCACGAAAAATAGGTCAAGATTGCCTCCAATTTTGATTGGAACGCACAACGATACGAAGTTGGAATTTATTTAGAAATTAAATAAACCTCTGCGACGATTTTTTGTGCGGCTAAAATGAAGCAGAAGAGAGCAAGGTTGTGAAATTATTGGAAGGCAAAAACCAGGGTAGCGCTCCAAATATCGAAGCAAAGGCAATGCGCAATAATTAAATAAATTACGGTAGTTAATTACTACCTCCAATAATTTAATTCTAAAAAAAATAATTTAAATACAAAATCCCATAATTCGGCCAGGTGTTCGACTAGTGGCTTCTATGTCAAGTCTACCAGCTCAAACATAAATAAACACTGTATATAATAGTATATTAAAGTACACATCTCACACAGTTATTTAAATTAAATATATACTATTCATGAAATTATTTAATTGTAACCACCACAATATTAATAATTATAAAAAGTCAAAAATATCCCTGTTTTTAGAATGTGGTAGTGACAGCACCGCAGACCGGCCAGAGACCAGCAGTACCAGCTCCGAGGATACTACCCCCACCAAGAGGCCAACGTCCACCAGCACCAGGAGGATTCTAGAGGGGATCACCCTTGGCCCCACAACAGGCACAGTTTGATCTAAACCGACAGCAGACCGGAGGACAGAGGCAGGGACAGGCCTTTGCATTAGCAGCTACTGAAGAGAAAACAGAAGGGAAAGCTATCACATGTACCATTTTAGTTACATCACTACCTGCAACTGTATTGTTTGATTCTGGAGCTACATTATCATTTATATCTAGTAGATTTGTAGCAATGCATAGAGTAGCTACTTTCTCCTTACCTAAGAGTTGGAAGATTCTTACCGGAGGAGGTATCGTGCCAGTGACCAGCACTATCAGAACATGCTCGGTAGTCGTATGTGGTAGAGAGATGAGAGCGCGATTCTTGGTATTTCCCATGCCATACTTTGATGTTGTGCTAGGCATAGACTGGTTAAGCCAGTATAATGCTGTACTGAACTGCCGGAAGGGTAGCGTCACTTTTAGACCGCCAGATCAACCAGAGTTCAAGTACATGCGAGGGACCGTCGAACAAGGAGTAGGACAGATAGCTGGAGCTTACATGGCTATGGAGATGGTACCCCCACCAATAGTTACAAAATTCGAGGATGTTTTTCCTAAAGAATTGCCAGGCTTACTGCCAGATAGAGACGTAGAGTTTGCTATTGAGCTAGTACCCGGAGCAGTACCGATATCTTCTAATGTGTACCGATTGGCGAAGAAGAAGTTAGATGAGTTGAAGCTACAATTAGAGGAGTTGCAGAGCAAGGGATTTATCCGTCCTAGTGCATCACCATGGGGAGCACCAGTGTTGTTTGTACCTAAGAAGGATGGAACAGTACGTATGTGCATTGATTACAGAGCCCTTAATGCTTTCACTATCAAGAACAAGTACCCCCTGCCGCGGATTGACGATTTATTCGACCAGTTGACAGGAGCAGTGGTATTCACAAAGATCGACTTGAGATCGGGTTATCATCAAGTAAAGGTGCAAAGAGAAGACATTCAAAAGACAGCATCCAGGACTCGTTATGGTCACTACGAGTTCTTAGTGATGCCATTTGGACTGACGAATGCGCTTGCTGTCTTTATGAACTTAATAAACAGAGTATTCCACCAATACTTAGACCTGTTCGTGGTAGTCTTCAATGACGATATTTTGGTGTATTCGAAGAACCATGAGGAGCACGAAGAGCACTTGAGATTAGTGCTAGAAATGCTGAGGAGAGAGAGACTTTATGCCAAGCTGAGCAAGTGTGAGTTTCTCCTAGATCGTGTCGCTTTTCTTGGACACGTCATCTCAGGAGATGGCATTTCAGTAGATTCGGCAAAAAATTTATCAGTAGAGACATGGCCAACCCCTACCAATGTCTCAGAAGTGAGGAGTTTCCTAGGACTTGCCGGATATTACCGGAGGTTCATAAAGAACTTTGCGAAGATTGCAGAGCCGATGACCCGCTTGACCCGTAAAGAGCAAGAGTTCACCTGGAAATATGAGTGTCAGAAGGCATTCGATGAGCTGAAGAAGCGGTTGACTACAACACCTATCTTGACCATACCGTCTGGACCCGAAGGATTCATGATCTACAGCGATGCATCTGGGAAAGGACTAGGATGCGTCTTGATGCAGCACGGGAAGGTTGTAGCCTATGCTTCTAGACAATTGAGAACCCACGAGAAGAACTATCCTACCCACGACTTGGAGCTTGCCGTAGTGATTTTTGCTTTGAAACTTTGGAGACACTACTTATATGGAGAAAGAGTAGAGATATTCACTTATCATAAGAGCCTAAAATACGTCTACACTCAGAAGGACCTGAACCAGAGACAGAGACGTTGGCTCGAGGTGATTACAGACTTCGAGATTGAGCTACAGTACCATCCGGGAAAGGCCAACGTAGTAACTGACGCCTTGAGCAGAAGACCTATGGCATTTTTCTTGACTACCCACCAACATCTGCTGAGAGATCTAGAACAGATGGGTATAAAAATTGTTATGCCCGGAGTGGACGGACAGTTGTCGAGTTTTCAGTTGCAATCGACATTAGTGGAGAGGATCAAGGCTGCTTTGCCGACAGACACCAGATTCCAGAGACTTAGACAGAGGACAGAGGCTGGAATACAGACAGGACTGCGTATACATAAAGACGGAACTTTGAGATGTGGAGATCATCTCTATATTCCAAATAGAGAGCTTCGGCAGGAGTTGATGACAGAAGCACACGGTTCAACCTACTCTATCCATCCAGGAGGCACGAAGATGTACAGAGACTTGAGACGGTACTACTGGTGGCATGGAATGAAGAGAGAGATAGCACGCTTTGTGGCCAAGTGCCTGGTGTGTCAGCAAGTCAAGGCTGAGCATCAAAGATCTGCAGGATTGCTTCAACCTCTCCCTATACCGGAGTAGAAATGGGAGCACATCACTATGGACTTTGTTACGGGCTTTTCGAGGAGTCCTAGTGGTCGCAATACAGTATGGGTAATCGTGGATAGACTCACCAAGTCCGCACACTTTTTACCCTTCAGAGTTGGGCAATCGACGGAGGTCTTAGCAGACATGTACATGAGAGAGATTGTGCAACTGCACGAAGTGCCAGTTAGTATCGTGTCTGACAAGGATACGAGGTTTACATCTTATTTTTGGCGGAGTATGCAAGAGAGTCTCGGTACCCGCCTGAAGTTTAGAACAGCGTATCACCCACAAACAGATGGCCAGTCGGAGCGCACCATTCAGGCATTGGGAGACATGTTAAGAGTGTGCATGCTTGACTTCAGAGAATCATGGGAGGACCATTTGTATTTGGTCGAGTTTTCCTACAACAACAGCTATCAAGCGAGCATCCAGATGGCTCCCTATGAAGCGTTGTATGGAAGAAAATATCGTTCCCCAGTATGTTGGAGTGATATAGGCGAGAGACAGATCCTTGGGCCGGAGTTGGTTGTTCGTACAATGGAGAAGGTGAAGAAAATCCAAGGACACCTGCGAGCAGCACAGGACAGGCAGAAGCATTGGGCGAATGCACATCGACGACCCTTAGAGTTCCAGGTTGGAGAACACGTATTTCTAAAGATCTAACCTACTCGAGGGACTATCGGATTGGAAGGCAGAGGGAAGCTGAGTCCGAGGTACATCGGACCATTCGATGTGTTAGAACGCATCTGAGAGGTTGCTTACAGATTAGCCTTGTCGCAGACTTTGGAAGGAGTCCATGACGTCTTCCATATATCTCAACTGAGGAGGTACATACCGGATCCGAGTCATGTGCTTGATCATTCAGAAACCACAGTCGGCCCGAGCTTATCATATGAAGAGGAGCCTGTGGAGATTCTAGACAGAAGTGAGAAGGTACTACGAGGTCAGACTATTCCCCTAGTCCGCGTCGCATGGAGACATCATGCACCAGGCGAGTCGACCTGGGAACACGAGAAGGATATTCGACAACGTTGCCCTCATCTCTTCGAAGGACTAGGTACGTTTTAGCATTTTAAATTCAGTCAGTATTTCTTGCCATGCGTATATTTTAATTCGAGGACGAAATGCTCTAAGGAGGGTAGATTGTAAACCCCCTCAACCAATTTAGGGTTTAATTTAATTAAATCCGAAGACTAGGATTTATTTGGAATTTAATTAGAATTATGTGAGAAAATTATATGTACCCCTTTGACCATAGTGTAACCTTAGCTACGCAATGTTCATTAATTTTTGCCTAGCGCAGTTGATCCTTAATCAATTAAATTGTTGGAGGCAAATTTTACCCTAGGCAGAACTTAACCAAGCCACATGCACTCCTTCATGTGGACCAGCCCCCACTCCCTCGAGCCCTGGCAGACCCAAACCCCGAGGCCAGCCCACAAACCCCATCACCATTATAAATACACATATTCCCTCATGGAAAACCCTAAAACCCTATTTCTCACCACCACCCAAAGAAAACCCTAGCACCAACCCTACTCCCAACCGAGATTACCCCCACCCGATTGCCAAGCCGCCGCCCCAGCGCCGCCTGACGTCGCCGGCACTGCCCTCCCCGACCGGACTGTCCCAGCCGCCTGACCACTCAATACCCCGCCCGCGCCACCATCTCCTTCACCATCCCGACCCCCTTAGCCGCTGCCGAGCGCCCCCATCGCCGCCATCACCGTCCACCACCACTCCCAGAACGACCTCGGCCTTCCCCGCGACCGGTCAGTCACCCTCGTACCGCCCTCAGTTGCCCCCGCCGCTGCAGATCGCAGTTGCCGCTGCTGCGACCACCCGTTGTTGCTGCTGTAAGCCGCTGTTGTCGCTGCCTTGCTCGTCGGCCACTGTCGGAGCACCGCCCCACCTGAGGATGACCTGGCTGCGAGGAGACCATCATCCAACCATCTAGGTAAACACCTATATACTTCTCTCTCTCGTATCGTGTTCATTTAGGATCGTCGTATCATCGTGTCTAGTGTCGTAGTCTTGGATACAACTCTGAATTTACGAATATGAAGATTTATGTTAACAAAAGATTTAACAAATTATTTTACAATCAACATTTACCTTAATAATATGACATGTGATTAAGACTTAAAATCCACCTGGAGACGTAGACATTAACATAGTGCATTTAACCTGATAATTAGATGACGAGTAATTCAACAAGGTATAATGTAGCTTCGTAAAACCATAGACGTAGTATTTATTGTCTCAAGGCGCACGTTGACCAAGGACAGAATACGTGTACACCCTAGCTACGTGCACACGTGACACTGTATTCGACCAGTCGTGAACTTGCGACAGTACCCAAGAGTAGCGTTGTAATCAAGTGTATATATTGCTTAGTGTTTGATGATGGATTGCTATATTATATTGGTGTGTTTAGGATCATTGGACCAGCCAGGAGACACCGCAGGAGCAGGTTATTGGCATTCACAGCTTAAGGACTCAGGCAAGATACCTTGCCATATTTACTGTCTAAATTAAATTATACATATGTTGTATGATTCTTGTTGCTTTATTTTATATGACTATGCACGTCTGAGATTGACTCGGGTGCAGTCGACGGATACGTCGATGATTAGTATACTTGACTTAGTCCTTAGTAGACTTACCCCGTTGGAGGATACCCTGTTATCTTCTGAGATCTGACACCATTACACGTTCACTGAGACATATTCATATTGGGATGCGGGTTCGCATACTCGACTAGCTATCAGTACGTGTGACTTACATCACGGTTAGTACGTAACTCAAGATTATTTTTATTCATAGAGACTGGCATATAGATACGTGGTATGCACGTCGAGTATTCGATTTGTGTATCTATATTGGACGGGAGGACAACTAGTAGGTGTATGGGATACACCCATTGGAAACCGTAGTATCCAGAGGAACCACGGATCCAATGACTCCCTTTATGCAGATTCCACGTTCTTCGGAGCGCTATGGACGCTATATTTTATGCAGATTCTATGTTCTTCGGAGCGCTATGGACGTTATATATGTACTATACAGCTTCCATGTTCTTCGGAGCGGTATGGACGTTATACCTATACCTACTCATACGTACCAATGTTGTCCTCATATTGCATTCACTTAGATGGTTAGCACACCCTTATTGTATTTATTTTATTCAGTATTTATATATGGCATGCTTCTATGTATCTTGTTACGTCCCTCTGAGGACCTGGTACATTTCCAGATTTGGACGAGGCATATTACCCCATACTGTACGGTCCAGGACAGGAGACGAGGTTCGCTACAGCTGAGGAGTTAGAGGTGCTACCGTCAGAGTTTCCGTGATCAGTTGGTAGGCTTTCTGCCTATGATTGGGTGCATTATTATCTAGTCAGCCGATGCCCTAGTCATTATCTTTTATCTATCCTTTTAGTATTTTATTTCGTCATAGTAGTGGGTTTGTCCCTACCTGACAGTCTTGGTTGTACTATGATATTTTGAGACTGGCGTTTATATTCCAGCAGTTATTATTAGTACCTTCTTGCTGTTTATTTGTGGATGAGATTAGATTACCTGTTTTTGATTTATATGGGACATGTTAGTATTTAGGAGAGCATAGCACTCTTCGTTAGGATCCATTAAATTGGGATATCCTCGGAGACGTGTCAGCTGGCTATTGCCACGTGGCCTAGTTTCGTATATTTTAGGACTGGGTGTGACACCACATCTGCATAGCAACTAGGAACTATCACCTCAATGCCCAAGCTCTCCAAGTCCTCCAACAAATATCGATCCTGCGTCAAGAACATAGCTACCGGATACCTACTCAAAGCATCGGCAACTACATTAGCTTTTCTAAGATGATACTGCAATGATATATCAAAATCCTTCATCAATTCCAACCACCGACGCTGCCTCATGTTCAACTCTTTCTGCGTGAAAACGTACTTTAAGCTCTTGTGGTCTGCGAAGATCTTCACACGCTCTCCATACAAATAATATTTCCACAACTTCAGGGCGAAGATGACTGCTGCCAACTCCAAATCATGGGTAGGATAGTTCTTTTCATGAGGACGCAATTGCCTGAATGCATAGGCAATCACTTTCCCATTCTGCTGAAGAACACAATCCAAATCTTTTCCCGATGCATCACTATAAATAGTAAAACCTCCAGACCCTGATGGCAACGTCAAAATAGGAACAGACGTCAACCTCTTCTTCAATTCCTCAAAAGCAACCTGGCAATCCTCCGTCCAAACAAACTATACATCCTTCCTGGTGAGTCTGGTCATCGGCTCGACAATCCTCAAAAAATCTTGTATAAACTTCCTGTAGTAACCTGCCAATCCCAAGAAACTCTTGATCCCTGCTACCGAACTCGGGGTCTTCCAAGATTCCACTGCTGCGATCTACTTCGGATCTACTGAAATACCATCACCAGTCACAACATGCCCCAAGAACTCCACCTTGTCCAGGAAAAACTCACACTTTGACAACTTTCCATACAGCTTCTCCTTCCTCAGCACATCTAACACAATCCTCAAATGCTCTTCATGCTCCTCCGGTGTCTTCGAGTATATAAGTATGTCGTCGATGAACACCACCACGAACTTTTCAAGGTACTGATGGAAAACCTTGTTCATCAAGTTCATAAATACCGCCAGTGCATTAGTCAAACCAAACGGCATCACCATAAACTCGTACTGACCATACCGAGTTCTAAAAGAAGTCTTTGGTATGTCCACCGGCTTTACCTTCACCTGATGATAGCCTGATCTCAAATCTATCTTAGAAAACACCTTGGCACCACTCAACTGATCGAACATATCATCAATCCGTGGCAAAGGGTACTTATTCTTGATAGTGAGATTATTCAATGCCCTGTAATCCATGCACATGTGCATAGATCCATCCTTCTTCGATAAAAACAATACTGGGGCTCCCCATGGTGAAGAACTCGATCTAATAAACCCCTTATCCTGCAATTCGTCCACCTGCTTTTTCAGCTCGACCAGCTCGCTGTTGTTTACTCTATAGACATGCTACAAAATTGGTTCTGCACCTGGCACCAAGTCTATAGATAATTCAACATCTCGATCTGGCGGCAACCCTGGCAATTTCTCAGGAAATATATCCAAGAACTCTGCTATCAACGAATGCGGCAATTTCTTGTCTTCCACCATAGCTCCACAAATAATGTCTTCTCCTTGCTCTACATCTCCTCTAGCAAACTTGAACTCTGGCTCTCCCGGCGAACCAAATTAAACTCTACCTCCTCTACAATCTATGCTAGCACGGTGCCTACTCAACCAATCCATCCCGAGTACAATGTCGTAACTCGAAAGTGGCATTACAAGTAGACACGCACTCAACTCCCGGCCTCCTAGAGTAACTCTCCGATCCTTACAAATATCATTAACCAGGATAATGCCTCCCCCGGTCATGATCTTACAAATCCTAAGCAAAGACTCAGCTACCAAACCATGCTTCAGAGCAAAAGAAACAGATACAAAACTATGGGAAGCACCACTATCAAACAAAGCTAAAGCTGGAATGGAATCAAGAAGAATAGAACCTGCAATGACATCTCCAGTAGGTTCGTCCTCCTCGACGGTCATAGCAAACGCTCGTCCCTAACGTGCACCTCCCTGTTGCTGATGCTGGACATAACGTTGTTGCTGTGTCGGAAGCGGTCCCCTCGGCTGTACTGCAGGTGGTCTCGCCTGTGCCCTCGGAGCTGAAGCTGCTCCCTGAACTGCATGACGAGGACACTCTCTCAGATGATGCCCTTCAGTATCATAATACAAACAAACTCCTAGTCTCCTCCTGCAAACTTTCCAGATGTGGCCGGACTTCTTGCAGAAATGGCAGGAAGATTATTGTAATTGTCTGCTGCTGTGGTGCCTGATAAAATAGCGCCCTAGCTGGAGTCTGGTGTTGTTGCTGCTGCTGGAAAGTCCTGGACTGCAAATGAGGACATTTTGCAGATACTGCACCGCTGTTTGCCCCCAGGAAAGAATTACGGTCTCTCTTGGGCTTCAAACCCAACTTCCGCTCAACCTTGTGTGCCTCCGCAAGTATCTCCGAGTATGTCTCATTAAAAGACGGAATGAGGATCTTCACTTCCCAGTTTAGACCCTCACGGAAACGAATAGCCCGAACCTCCAGCTCTCTCACCAAATACTCTGTAAATTGGCTCAATCTGTCGAACTCCGCAGCGTACTCCTCCACAGACATGCTCCCCTGAATGAGACTCTCGAACTGCCTCCCCAAGACTAGCTTGTCTGCCCGAGAAAAAAACTTCTTCTTAAAGAGGTCCTTGAATACCTCCCAAGACTGTCCCGCGTCAACAAGAATCGGCTCATTCCTGAACCAAGTACGTGCAACGTCGAACAGTTGAAGTCCTACCGCCTCAACCTTCAGATCCTCAGAAAGACGGGACACCCTCATAAGACGCTCAATGTCCTCGAGCCAATCATCAGCATAGACGATGTCCTCCGTCCCTTTGAAGACCTTAGGTTTTAGCTTCTTGAAGTCCTGAATATTTCCTGGCCGAAGCTGAACAATCTGAGGAACAACCTGCTGCTGGACCGGAACTCCTCTCTCGACTACGACACGAGCAAGCTGATGAGCACTCTCGATGCCCTGCCGTAGAACGTCGGTTTGCCTTTGATGTGCCTCTGACTGAGCCCTCTTTGCCTCGAACATCTCACGAAATAGTGTAAACATCTGTGTCGCCTCTGCTGGCACAGGAGGTGAAGGTGGAAGCCCCTCAGATACAGCTGGCACAGTCCTCTGAGTAGGTGGTGGACCTCCGAAAGCAGCTGACACTCCAATCACCGAAGAAGTGACTGGTCCAGGCCCTCGGGATGTCGCAGACCTCTCAGAAGCTGCTCTCCCCTGCTGTGATCTACCCTTAGGCGGCATCCTGAGACAAAACGAAAGAAAGAATCAATATGGCACATGATGTAAGACACTCAAGGAAAGGACAGTTTAAGAGATCAAGTATCAATATCAAGGAGAATAGTTGAATCAAAAGAATTTTCCTAGATGTGATTGAGTATTCTCAGCCTATAGCCTATATCTTATATCCTATCACAGGCTCGCAGTAGTACAACTAAATCATCGCACTACTACGACATCGATTAACTTGTGAAGCTTGACCTGCATGGGCCACCACTAAAAAGTGTCACGACCCGCACCCTGTGTAAGGATGCAAGTCAGAAATAACGCCTAGCCTACGCTGCAGAATCGGCGGTAGAACGCTGTCTGGGTAATCTATCTAGCAATATAATGAACCACCAACAATAGTAATATACTCTATCACAGAACTAAGATGAAAATGAGCACGAATCAGATAAAAGAATAGAAAAGTCACATACAACTCATGAGTCTAAAATAATATATCAATGAGTCTGAAAGAATACTAACAAATAAGCTGGAGACAAATCCAGTACAAAGAATACTAAGAAGCTACTAAAACCGGGTTAATTGTCTCAGTTGGGATAAGTCCCTCCTGAGCCAGGGTCTCAGACTCTAGACCCACAACATCCTGAGGTCCATAATGTGTAGGGTACCAGTCCTCAGTGTCATCTAGGAAAAATATATCCAGTCAGGAAAGGAGCAGAGTACATCTCTAACAACAGTTCTAATCAATGATAAAAACTATGTAACAGTAAATAGATGTGAATATACAAGATGCACAATAGATATAATGAGATATATACAATAAGAAATACTGGAATAAATACAATAATGAGCAATATGTTAATGAACAAGAATACTAATGACTAAGTATGTAAGTACTAGCTTTAATATATGATCGGCTTAGGAACATGATACAAGATACAAGATACAAGATACAAGATACAAGATTTATGGCCTAGTTAATCATACGTGCGGTGTATGATTAACACGATACAAGATACAAGATGGGTATGATCACATATCTACACTACATACCCCCAACCGACTGGTATAATAGATCCAACCATGGTACGCTATGGCACGGGATTCTCTAGGAAGGTAGCAAGTCTCCCCGAGAATCAGTGTCTGTACATGCACAAGATAATCAATAAAACAAGGTTTGCGCAAGATACACCATATAACCAGGAATAACATCTCATGACGAGATCTGGATATACCAATCCGTGTAACCATCGTGTCAAGAAAACATGGATATCTACACTAGATACAAGGAACATAGAGGATATCATAAATAAGAAACTATCAGAGAATGTACTCACCTGAAGTCCAATGAATAGTCTCACCGATGTCTGATACGGTGTCTCGAAGACCTAGATATGGAATACAACATCAATACAAGGTTCCGGAAAGAAAATAAGTCAAACTAATCAACTTCTAGGTCAACAAGTCAATTCTAAGTCAAAAGTCAAACTAGGTCAACCCTAAGTCAACTATAGTCAAACTATGGTCAACTATCTATTTCTAGGTTGCACAAGTCTAACACAAAATATTGGGTTCAAGATACTAAAGTCTAAACCATAAAAACCATATCTTAAATATTAGGATACTGTATCTCCGGATACGTAATTTCATAGGTAAAACATCACATATATAAGCCAAATAATTATTAATAATATAGAATCCTAATTACAAACATTAAATAAGTATGTGTTTGAACCAACTTGGTATCTCAACAAAAACCATAATCTTGATACCCCAAACCCAATACCTTGGGTATCCCCGATACCTTGGTACTTACCTTGGTTCCTCAAGGTAATACCCAAATACTAGTTATACTATCTACCCGTAGATATATACATATACTACAATAATTATTATACATATAGTATATATTAAATACTATTAGCACATATAAATATATTTATATATATATCAAATACCATATATATATATATATATATATATATATATATATATATATATATATATATATATATATATATATATATATATATAATTATCTAATATATAAAACTGCCAAACTGTCGCTAAAACCCTATCCGCTGTCGCTGAAGACTGTTGTTTATATTGATATACTGCCGTTTTAGTGACAGTTTTCTGCATTGTCGCTAAAAACTGTCACTAAAGCTCCTGATACGCTGCTGATACACTGCTGTTTCAGCGACAGTTGAAACTGTCGCTGGCTGCTGTCATTGCTTCCTACTGCCGCTGCTGCTGCTTTTCAGCGACAGTTTGCTGTCGATGTTTCTCTTGCGGTTGCTGCTGCTGTTGGCGTTTGCTGCTGCTGTTGCGACGCTCTGCTGTGTCGCCTTTGCTGCTATCGCGTATGTATGTATATATATATATATATATATATATATATATATATATATATATATATATATATATATAACCCACCATCTCTCTCTCTCTCTCTCTCTATATATATATATATATATATATATATATATATATATATATACCAAAAGCATAATTACTACTAATAATTATACATACACCCTCACATAGTATTATGTATATATAACTATACATAATAACACACACACACATACATATTAATACATATATATAACTATAGATATATAACTATAATATATATATATATATATATATATATATATATATATATATATATATATATATATATATATATATATATATATATATATATAATCATTCACCATATGTAACACACAATATATAATTATAATTATAATTATAACAACCTATAATATATATTTACATATGCATATTTATACATGCTACCATATATAATTATATATACATATATAAGAAGAGCTACATACAATATAAATAATAAATACATAGATCTAAGACACAAGAAGCATAATTATATATACCATAATATATATATATATATATATATATATATATATATATATATATATATATATATATATATATATATATACAATTACATCTCCAAGAACACAAGAAATAGATCTACATATAATTTGTACAAACACATGGAGAGTATCACACCGTATCCCACTAGATCTATGATACGCATGTGACTCGAGTCCACCACACATCCAAACGTACCCCGAAGGACACGAACAAGTTATATATATTATTTATGAACAATACGAAGAGTTAATTACGAATCTACGTGTCCGTGTCAAAATGTGACATGTACAAAGTCCCGTGTCGGAGGAAAAACTTCCAAATCAACACGTATCACCAAATTATTGGGATACGACCTACACGTACCCAATTGTGGACACGACACTAGCCCCAAACACACAAGCACAAGCCAAATTGATCTATAGGACCAATTGACACACACAACAATTGTCAATCTCGGAATTTCTCCAAAATTGACACAAAAAATACCATAACTTTCTCAATAGGCCTCCTATGAATACAAAACCAAATCATATGGGTAGCCTATGCATATGGGTTAATTTTCTATGGTTAAATGTCAGATTTAGAACCTAATTTAAAGGAAAAACTGAATTGTACCTATTGGGAGATGGATTCCCAATGCAACCTCCAATTGTGATAAAATTGCCTCCAACTTGTAGATTTTTGCTCCTCTTTGTAGTTCATTGCTTCCTCCTTCTAGATCCTTGCTCCACTAGTCTCCAATGGTGATTTGGGAAGAAATTGTGATAAAATTTGGTAGAAAAATGAAGTGGAAATGAAGGAATTTGGTTGAGGGAAATTCTAGATCTAGTTTCCAAATGAAAGGAGGAGAGAGAAATTTCCTCCCTCTTTAAATATAGCCCCCCCCCCCCCCCCCCCCCTTCCCCTTCCTCAAGCTACTATGAATTGTCCAATATACCCCTTGGGGCCTCTCATGAAGAAATAATTAAGGAGGGAAGCTTCTAGTCTAATGGTTCAATTAATTTAATCCATCTCCTTAACAATGGGCCTTCTAAATGGGCTAAATTCTATCAATTAATTCATGTTGGTCCATGAAGCTAAACTAAACTAGTTATGTCCACTAACACAAGTCCAAAATAAATAACTAACATCTAACAACAATTAAATAATACAACAAATAATTATTTATCATGCACAATATTTAATTAAATATGAAATTACTAAAATACTCTTTCATAGAAAATGTGGTAGTGACATTAATTCCTTGTAATGACCATTTAAGTTGTTGGGTTGGATCTTATTCTATATATTCCTATTGGTTCTATGTGTTGGGACACGAAAAAATGAAAGAACAAACTCTGTCAAAAAATTTCTTCCTCCTTTCTTTTCCATTCCAATCCTAATCTAGGCAAGAGCTATGTTCGGATCGTTTTTTCCGGAGCTGTGTGCAGTGATGGAAAGTCGGTAGCAAGAAATTTTTACCTCTAGGAGGATTCGAGAATAAGTCTGCACATAGACATCGAATAATTTATTAGGGTAATGCTTCGTATACGACTTCCCTATAGTCCGGTAAATCTAACTTTTTCTTGTTTTGTGTTATTCTTATTAAAAAAATAAAAGAATATTATCTAACGATTAATACTACCAAATATAATTTCCATATACGTTGAAGAGTTGAACTGACAGTGTATAATGAGGTTCCTATGTTTCTAATGCTCCTAATTTCTCAAGGCATACCAACCAAACAGGAACTTTTTCCAACTTTCCAAACCAACGTTATTAATTGTAGTAAATTGTTAAATTCATTTAGGGATTAAAAGATCATGTTTCTTCAAGGTAAGTAAAAGTAGCTTAAAATAAAAAAAGCAATATTTATGAATTAACTTACCATTAGGTCTGTCCATGCACACATTCTCCATATCAGATCCTGGAAATTGGAATTAAGAAATCAGTAGTATAGAATAATACAGATAATAAGCAGCTTCTTGAGTGTAGCATTGGTTTTAAGTTATTTACCTAGTAAAATCTATAGAATGATTAGCACATGAGGTTTTATGAGTATAGACCCAAAAAAAAAAAAAATTCTTTTAGGACTGAGATGATTGGTATCAGCAAAAGTTTTATAAATCCACCTATGTAGACTTAACTGACGAAAAGTTCTGTATCGATTAAAAACTTAACATACCTTAACATTGTATGGTAGTCATCAAGCTTGGAGGACTACAGCTCCTCCAAGATACGTGTTTGACGGAAGGAGTCGACAACCTGCATCTCCTCAGCTTCGCGCACGTCCTTGATGCAGACATACATGACCATACTTCTTCTCCTACCCCTTTTTGTCATTGAATCCATAAACTTAGTAGAGGCATTGAGCGCCTTCTTCCAAAATGATCATGGAGAGTCAACATTTGATACTTTGTCCCCTTCAAGATCTACAATCAATATCTCCACCAGTACATGTAAAGCTTCAAGATTTTTTTTTTTTTGAACTTCGGATTCTTTTCTAAATGTGATTGTAAAATCTCTACAATGGTTACATCTGCGGATAACCTGAATACTACAACTTAATTTCTTGTAAGAACTATACACTGCTTCCAAAAACCTGTGCCATGACCAGTATGGTTTTACTCTTTCTGGCAGTCGGACGTACCAATCATTTATGAGTGGGGTCAATCGAGAATCCAACTAACGTACCATCTTTGCTAGAAGGTGCTGGTGGATAAACATTCGGTGGTATCGTTGTTTCAGCTGAATATATATATATATATATATATATATATATATATATATAAACTTCTACGTTTCGGAATTCAAGAAAAAAGGAACCAGATCTCCTTCGGCAACGGCACTTTCAAGCACTGCCTTCAGAAATACCTTTTCAAGTATCCAGAAAGAGAGCTGGATGTCTAAAATTCCAAACTCTCCTGCGCTCAGAGAAAAAGTTCATCAAAATCCCATCCTGATACAACACACAGAAAACTGTGAAGCAATGTGGGTACATTGGCTGATTTAGAAAATCTTGAGATTTGGGCAAGCAAGTGGCATTTAAGTAGTGAATCCGTCGAGTGTACGGTTCCCTCTCAGGTTTGGTTACATCAAAATATGAGATGAGGTAATATTCAAACAATCTCATTCACATTACAATTAGCAACTTCTAAAGAACAGGGGAATTAATTTCTGTAAAGAAACAGGGGATTAAATTTCTGAACAATTTTACAATAGAATTGTATAACCAGCAAGCACCATGCCCACTCACTGACCGCTTATCCTTCCTTCATTTGCGCTTCTTTCTTATCCGATGCTAATTGCCTTGCTAATTTAGTAATTAGATCAGGGCCTGAACTTGCTTGCTTAAGCACCCTATACATCTTCTTCAATGAGCCGCATGTTGAACCCTCCCCGGTATACGTTAAGGCCCATCGAGTTCCTACTACATCAGTGGTACTGACCCCATACCCTTGCAAATAACTAAGCCATTTCGTAGTTGCTCTCCTAGCCTCCAATTCTTCGTCACGGAGGTCCACGACCACGTATCCTCCTTCTCTATCCCTACTAGAGGACCTGGACCTCCTCTCCAATGGATCCCTACTAGAGGTCCTGGACCTCCTCTCCAATGGATCCCTACTAGAGAACCTCCTCTCCAATGGATCCCTACTAGAGGTCCTGGACCTCCTCTCCAATGGATCCCTACTAGAGGACCTCCTCTCCAATGGATGCTCTACCGAATTGGTTTCTTGCAGCATGATGCTGCAAAATTTGTTGTCCAACTGTAACATTAAAAAAATCATGATTACTAAATATCATATAAAAAACTATTAACGCGTAAGAAAAGATATATTCATACCTGCATATGGTGTATAACACATCGGTATTCAGTACCTACTCCCATGTCGTAGATACCTAATCCGTGTGTGCGGTAGAAATCTTTAATCAGGCTAGATTTACCACTAAGTGGCTCTCCAACCAAAATGATACTGATGTTGACTTCAAGTTCCTTTTTCTCTACATAATAGGGTTGTCTTTTTGCAACTAACACCCCCTTTCCTTTCTGTGGGGTGTCCCCCTTTTCAGTCGCTCCAGTTCTTTTTTGAACTGAATGCTTATCCAGCAGGTTGGAAGCCAAGTTGGTGGTCGACGTCGAATTTTTGGTATTTCTTTCTTGGACGCTTCCCGCAACCTCACGATAACGACGTCCTGCATGAAATTGCATGGCATGAAATGGTCAATAACTGTTTATTATATCTCTAATATGGCAGTGGAACCACATGAAAAGCATGCTCAACCTCAACTAACAAATCTTTGTCCCATAACATATCAAAAGAAAACTGTACGCAAAAGAACTAATTAAACACATCTTCCCATTACTGAGATTAACTGTCAAAATGTAAAATAATCATCATCCTCATAGCACTCAATCAATAAATATGTTATTCATACTGTATGACTCTGAAACTTTGTCAAATCTATTATCTCCCAAAGCATATTGTCATTAGCTAAATGTTACTAGGATGAAACTTCACAATAAAATTTTTTTTTGTTTTGCGTACTATGGCTTCTGTTATATCTTTGTATTGACTTGTTTTTTTTTTTTCACTATGCTAGTATAGTCTTCTAAAATTGCTCAAATCCTACTTAATGTCCTACCTTTTCGTTTCTACTTGTAGCATATTAGTAATTGTTAATAAATTACAAAAGAATGACTTTGCAGTACATATAAAAAATTAGCCTACAAAGCAAAAATAAAAGAAGAAAATATCAGAAGAAAAATCATAAAATGTATACAATTGGAGCCCTTTTGACCATACATGTACATAATTTGAGCCTTGACTGAATGTTATCAAGTTACCATGGAAATTCTGTTCAGGTTGTACTATCATATTTTTGTCCAGACTATTTCAGGTAGGCCTCCCCATTGTTCTTTTAAATGAATTTGTTTCTATTCTTCCATGGCTGCTAGAGTGCTTTCTTAGCAGATTGCATATGTTATTAATAGTATTTTCATAAGAAGAAAATAAAAAGAGAGATTTTTCAAAACTGCCTCTAAACATAGTGAACCAATTAACTTGGCTCGGTTGAAGTAAGACCAGCACATTCGTAATGGTTGGCACCTACTTGCTTTCGGCCTTTCCAGTAATCTTTTATTATTCTTTCTATTTAATGTCATAAACACACAACCAAACAATATTTTCCATTTATAGCACTATAAGTTGCAACAATACATGTTAATTATATTATTCCAAATTTATAAATCTCGCAAGAACATTTACATACAACCAAACAATAAATTTACAATAACATTTTATTGCAAAAATTGCTACATACAACATATGTTTATAGGATTTCTATCTAGTAAGGGTGGGGCACTATTTTTCATGTTAGGACGGACACAATACACCAGAATACATGTGCTCATGCAACCATATTGTACACTATATGTTGGCCTCGAGGCTGATCAAAAGATGGATGAACGGAGGCCAGGAACAGAGGTTCAACCAAACTTTACTGTCTACCCTCTGTTTGATCCTAATGTTGTAGTCGAGACTAACAGAAATTCATGCAAACAAGTTTGCTCCCTGAAGAAACTCGATTACCATGGAATACTGATGATATATCAGTTTAAAACTTCCTTGAAATACAAATTGATGATAATCAGAATATGTTCTTCCTTGCAAACACGGTTGCAATTGAAATAGAACGTTTTACGAAATAAAACACGTTCTTCCTTGCAAACGTTGTTGCAATTGAGCTATAACGATTAAAACTAGAAGAAGGAAGGAGAATAACATAGGGTAAAAAGTAAAAACTATTCTTGCTGGGGTGGTGAAGACCACAGTTGCTCAAAGCAATATTCGTCCTCTATCGACGATCTGGCCCCAAGAGCCAGTAAGTTCACAAAAGAACTTCTGGAACGCTTGTAGTCACCTCTAAGTGTGACTCGAACGGACTTCCTGGACTCCTTTTTCATTTTCAGTGTGTCTCTAAAAGGAGGCCAAAGGACTCTATTTATAGAGAAGGGTGGAAACTCATCTCCACACCTAGTCGATGTAGGACTAAAATACCAACTCCCAAAATGGGGATTGATATTCCAAATCCTGCAATCAACGGAGTCACGTACAATCTACGCAGCCTACACGTGCACGCAACAGCACATGTGCGCAGACTCGCAGCGTTGCATAGCTGCATATGTCGTGCATGCACGTATATGCGCAAAACATCGCATAATCGTGCATATCGTGTATACACGCATACGTAGCAACCATCCATGCAACCGCACATGCACTCGCTCATGCGCCCGTACATGCATCCGCACATGCAACTCGCGCATAAATAGAGCGCACAAGCACCATGCGACGATGATGGTGTACTAAGTGTAAAGTGTGCCATCAAAGTGCAACTTTGCGCCCTTGAGCCCGAGTCCGAGTCGTTAAGTCTCTTCGGGACCTAGCTCCTAAGAATTTTTTTCAAAAGTAACAAAAAGTATAAATTCTTTCTTGAGGAATTTAAACTTAATCTGACTAGGAAAATATCACACATTGCACCCACTTGGGCCATCATCCCATATACATCTCTCAACACCACTCATGGTATTATATTGAGATACCAACTTGGAGTATTTTTTAATGTGGGACTATCTTTCTAGCCTTGCAAAAGAAACACCTCCTACAAGCATAAGAAAAAACTCCAACAATCCCCTACATATCAATATATATGGGTTGAGCATACTCACAGTGACTACCCATTATACATTAGGATAGATGTCCCTGATGACTTAAATTTTTTCGCATAGGTCAAACAACAGTACGATACAAGAACATACTAAACCTTGAATTCTGCACCATAGCTGTTATTCTTTCCACTCACATAATGACATCAGCTGTGCCTTCTGGTTGCACATTAAAGGTCCTGTGTCGACCTGGTTTCGGTGTATGTATTTTGGGTTTCTACAAGTTTTCTCTCAAGAGACGGCCTACATCTCTTTCCGTACACTCTAGATGAGTTCTTTCAAAGAGTCCCATCATGAAGCCTTGCGCTTCCTTGCAGTGCTACGCCACTATGACATGACATAAATTCGAGATTTTATATCTTTTACCTCATTGTGGTGTCATACCATTGTAGCATGAGAACACTGGCCTCTTTGTAGTATCGTGCTACCCAGCATGAAGTCTTTGCGCTTCCTTGCGGTGCTACGCTGCTGTGACATGACTCGCGAAACCGTGGCTTTATATCTTTTACCTCTTTGTGGTGTCACGCCACTATAGCATGAGATCATCGGCCTCTTTGTTGTGTTGTCTACCACTCTCCATTCTACAGCATTAGGCTACATGCCTATATGAGGTGCTACGTCGTTGTGACATGGCCCGAAGCCGAGACTTTACCCTCTCGAGGTACCTCATGTGGCGTCACCCTAATGTAACTACGCTCCTTTGTAGTCTATTCTATCCGTGCTTCCAGTAGAGCACGTTGGACATTCAAAATACCCGAGAACTCATTAAGGCGTCAAAGCCAGCCTCCCACAGGACTTGTTCTAGACAAAGAACAATTAGTAGACCATAGTGGTTATGGGACCGTATCCCCTTAATGTATCAAAGGAATACCCACCGTACCTAATATTTTTCCAGTCAATGGTCCTCCCTTGAACCAAAAGCTAGATGCCTAGTAGATTTCTCCTTCAACTAATAGCATAAAACTTTATGGTAGAATTGCAAAGACACTATATCAGAGGTCCTTCAAGCCCATTTTTTCGTTGTGTCCTCGACCAGCTCGTGCTTGAGGCCTTTTATGAACGGATTTGCCAGATTCTTCTGGCTCCGAACATCAACCACTGTAATGATTATGCTTATAGCGCTCATTCAGTGCCCTGTGACGTAATCGCACAGTCCTCTTCTTATTATTGAAGAGATAATTCGATGTCACTGCTGCAGCCACATGGTTGTCGCAATACACCGGTATCGCCAGGATCTACGCACCAACTACAAGAAGATCATACATAAGCTCTCGAAGTCATTTTGCTTCATCCGTTGCGGCTGATAGTGCATAGAACTCAGACTCCATAGATGAGTGAGAGAGTAGATAGTGCATAGAACTCAGACTCCATAGATGAGTGAGAGAGTAAAGTCTGCTTCTTCGACTTCTACGATATATCAGTACCTCCCATGGAGAAGGCATCCTCATGTAGACCTTTTGCTCTTCTCTTCTGAGTACCGACGGGCATCACTAAAGCATTCCACTACTGCCAGGAACGTGCTGTAGTACAAACAACACTCTAAATCTTCTTGAGATATCTCATGATTCTCTTCACAGCTTTCTAGTGCTCAATAACTGAATTACTCGTAAACCGACTTAGCATCCCCATGACAAAAGCTATGTCAGATCTAGTGGTTGCATACATCAAGCTTCTGATAACACTAGAGTACTTTAGTTGTCTGACGCTTTCTCCTAGATTTGGCTTTAGCTTCTGGTCATACCTATAAGGAGTATCGATTTCTGAAAGATCCTGATATCCATAGCGTGTGAGCATCTTTTCAACGTAGTGAGCTTGTGACAGAGCAAGCCCAACTTCCGTTCATATTATCTTAATCCCCAGGATGACATCCGCATCTCCCATGTCCTTCATACTGAATTTGGATGAGAGAAACATCTTTGTTCTAGTGACACTATCTATATCCATGCCCTGGATTAGCATGTCGTCCACCTAGAGAAACGATGACTCCTCTATCATCCGCGAACTTAGTGTACACATACTTGTCCGTCTCGCTGACCCTGTAGCCATTTGACCTAATAACTGTCAAACTTCTCATGCCATAGCTCGGGAGCTCGTTTTAGGCCATACAGAGATTTCACCAATCTGCAGACTGTCTTCAAGACCCTAAACGATAAATTATTCTGGTTGTTGCGTGTAAATCTCTTCTATCAATTCCCTATTCAAAAAACTGTCTTGACATTCATCTGACGAATAATCAGCTTATGCATAGTAGCAACTGCAATCGACATCCTGATAGTTGACATCCTTTCTACTCGGGCAAATGTGTCACATAAGTCAATTCCCTACTTCTGAAAAAATCCCTTAGCTACTAGCCTAGCCTTGAACTTATCAATTGTTCCATCGGCCCCCATCTTCTTTTGAAAATCCATTTACATTTGATAGGTTTAGCTCCTTCAGGCAGATTGACCAACACCCAAGTATAGTTGAATGTTATTGAGTTAATCTCGTCATGGACTGCCACCTCCTAGATGACCGCGTCTCTGGTCTTTATCACCTCATCATAGGTAAGCGGCTCAGCTTCCACATGATAGGTGATAAAGTCATCTCTGAATTTCTTTGGCCTCCTCACTCGCTTGGCTGACTGCTGAGCGAGCACTGGTTCAAGCGTTGTCTCTTCAACGACAACCTCCTTATAGACTACATCTTCTGTTGAACCTCCTTCTAGACTATATCTTCTGTCAAGACAGCTTTTCTGAATAGGTAATTGATGTCAAGACGGCTCAGCTTTCACATAGGAGGACTGTGGTACCTGGATCGGGAAGGACTGGATTAGGTATTGGTGTCTGTGGCAGAAAGGACAGGAATGGGAGGACCAAAGATGAGTGCCGAGGATACACTGATACTCCATCACAGACGGTTAGGTCACTCCTCTTTTGGTATTTTGAGTAGGTTGTATCCATCTATTTATGAGAAGGCAAATGAGAAGAAACTAGTATGTGATGCATGTGATTTAGGCAAACTTACTAGAAGCTCATATGTTGGTGCCGGCCATAGGAGCTCTTCTGTTTTTGATATTATACATTCTGATATCTGGGGGCCGTGCGCCACAACTACTATGAATGATTACAAGTATTTTGTCTCTTTTATTGATTGTTCCTCTCGTGTCACCTAGCTGTATTTGATGAATAATAAGAGTGAGGTCTTTGCCTATTTTCGAGACTTTCATAAACATATCCAGACTCAGTACAAAGCAGTGGTGAATGTACTAAGGTCTGACAATGGAAGAGAATATACCAACAAAGCACTTGAGAAATACTTGTCAGCCCAAGGGATACAGCATCAGACCACCTGTGCATACACACCAACACAGAATGGAGTGGCAGAAAGGAAGAACAGACACCTTTTGGAGGTGGTAAGGAGCATGATGATCGCCATGAATGTCCTACAGAGTCTGTGGGGGCATAAAGTGTTGACAGCAGCTCGATTGATCAACAAGATGCCCTCGAAGGTACTGGGATGGAAGTCTCTATGTGAGATATTGTAAGAAAATAATAGTGGGATACTCCCACTAAAGGTGTTTGGCTGCGTATGTTTTGTGAAAGACAACAGACCATCTGTTGGAAAACTTGACCCCAAAGCAGTCAAGTGTATATTCGTGGGCTATTCGACGACTCAGATGGGGTACGTGTGCTGGAGCCCAGTAGAGAAGAAAAGTTTGTGAGTATGGATGTTCACTTCAGGGAGTTTGAGCCATACTACCGTCAGGAGGGAACCTCATCCATGAGCAACTCACTTGATACTGAGAGTATGAGGCGAGAGAGGGAGATTGGTGAGAGTGTGGTGACCGATTTAGGAGTATGGCATAGAGGAACGTTTGAGGAGGAGCAGGAGAGTGAAGAGGAACAAGGTGAGACGATGAGAGGTGTTAGGCCAACGGCTCAGAGGGAGTTACTTACCTACAGTAGGAAAGGAAAGCAAACTGCAGGACCAGTACCTATAGTGCCAGTGCCAAGTCCCTTGCCTGCGTTCGTCTCAACTCCTGAGACACCTACACCACCACCACCAGATTCTCCTTCAGGTGATATCATTCTTCCTACTCCTCCCACACCATTATCAGTACGGAGGACCACTCTCAACAATGTGAGAAATTCTCCGGATAGATATGGTTAGGACCTTGCTCAGTTTATTTCATAGAATAACATCTCTTCTTCTCATGGAGTATTTATTGCATCTTTGGATAATATTACTGTACCTAACAATTGACAGATTGCCAAGAACGATCCAAAGTGGAAAGCGGCAATACCCGAAGAGTTAGACGCTCTTGAGAAGAACCACACTTGGGAACTGGTAAAACTGCCAGAGGGGAAGAAGGCAGTCGGATGCAAGTGGGTCTTTACTGTAAAGCAGAACCCAGATGGAAAAGTAGAGCGCTACAAGACTCGACTGGTGGCAAAAGGATACAATCAGACGTACGACATTGACTATGATGAGACCTTTGCACCAGTGGCAAAGATGAGCACCGTCAGGACCCTGATTTCTTTGGCAGCGAATGGTGAATGGAAGCTGCACCAACTGGATGTGAAGAATGTATTTTTTTATGGGGATCTAGTCGAGGAAGTGTACATGGAGATACTACCAGGATTCTGCACTAATAAGATAGTGGGCAAGGTCTGCAGGTTGAAGAAGTCCCTTTATGGACTGAAGTAGTCTCCTCGAGCGTGGTTTGACAAATTCAGGAGGATGATGATAGGGATGGGATATCAGCAGATCATTGCTGATCATACTGTGTTCTTCCGTCGGAGTGGAGGCCACATCACCATGCTTGCGGTGTATGTGGACGATATGATTATCACAGGAGATGATGAGCAGGAGATTACCTGACTCAAGGGGAAGCTTGGCAAGGAGTTCGAGGTGAAGGACCTTGGCCTTCTTCGGTACTTCCTTGGGATTGAGATTACTCGAGAAGCAGAGGGGATTGTTCTTTCTCAGAGGAAGTATGCATTGGACCTTCTCACAGAGACAGGGATCATAGGATGCAGACCTGTAGCGACACCGATCAACCAGGGGTTCAAGTTGTGTGCTGAGGCTGGAGAACCAGTTGACCAAGACAGATACCAGAGACTAGTGGGCAAGTTGATCTATTTGAGCCACACGTCCTGATATTTATTTTGCAGTGAGTATGGTGAGCCGCTACATGCATGATCCAAGGAAGGGTCATATGGACGCAGTATACCAGATTCTGAGATACTTAAAGGGTGCCCCCAGAAAGGGGTTGATATTGAGGAAGAATGATCACTTGAGCATCGAGGGCTACTGTGACTCTGACTGGGCTAGCTGTACTGATGATAAGAGGTCTACCTCGGGCTATTGCATATTTGTAGGAGGCAACTTGGTCTCTTGGAGGAATAAGAAGCAGTCGGTGGTAGCCAGATCGACAACTGAACCGGAGTACAGAGCTATGGCCTTGGAAGTTGCAGAGCTGCTATGGCTGAAGTATATGCTGGTGGAGTTGAAGCTGGATCAAGGAGCCAAGATGAAGTTGTGGTATGACAACTAATCAGCCATTAGTATCGCCAACAATCCAGTGCAGCATGACATGACCAAACACATCGAGATCGATAGGTTCTTCATCAAGGAGAAGTTGGACCGTGGACTACTGGAGCTAGGTCATATTCCAACCAAGGAGCAGGTAGCAGACAGTATGACCAAGGGACTTAGTTCTGCAGATATGATTAGAGGATGTGACAAGATAGGCTTAGTGAATATCTTTTCCCATCTTGAGGAGGAGTGTCAGTATATTAAAATATTCTTGGTATATTTGTTGGTATATTAGAATATTCTTGGTATATTTGTTGGGATATTAGAATATTCTACAGTGGATTTTAATTGGGTATTAATGTAAGATGAAGGGTTGTAAGGCTATAAATAGCCAAGAGATTATCAATAAAAAATATAAAAATTACTCCAAAATATTCTACATCTTCTTTAGAACTACCTGCTGCTTCGTAGCTAACAATATTCTCCGAAACATCCACGAGAATAATGTTCTAGTCTCTAGCAAACTTGTCTTCAAAGAATTCCACGTCATGAGACTCAATAATATGATTTTATTCAATATCAAGGGATCTCCGAACATTGCTTTCAACAACATATTCCAGAAATATGGTCTTCGTAGTCCTTGTCCCCAGCTTCTTAATCTTGATATCCGGAAGCTTCATATATGCCAAAAGCTTCATATATGCCAAATTTCAGATGCTTCATGAGAGACTTCTCGTCCTCTATTTCATAAGTTGTAATCTTCAGGTGTAACCCATCTGCCATGTTCTGTGCATCATCCATTGTAGATAGGTTGGACCAACACTCATCTAACATTTGACAAAGAGTTTCTTCCTCATCCAAATATTGAAGTGCTCCCCATCAAGCTTCTTAAGTTTGTTAAAACTTGTGTCGAAAAAACTTGCACGGTTATTCTCCATCTTACTTGGATCTTGATTTAAGATTATTAGTCCCGAGGCTGATCAAAAGATGAATGAATGGAAGCCAGGAACAGAGGTTCAAGCAAACTTTATATTATATCCTCTGTTTGATCCTGATGTTGTAGTCGAGACTAACATAGATTCTTGCAAACAAGTTTCCTCTATGAAGAAACTCGATTCCAATGGAATACTGATGATATATCATATTACAACTTCCTTGAAATACGAACTGATGATAATCAGGATACGCTCTTCCTTTCAAACACAGTGTCAATTGAGATAGAACATTTTACGAAATAGAACACGTTCTTCCTTGCAAATGTTGTTGTAATTGAAATAGAACGATTACAACTAAAAGAAGGAAGAAGATTAAGATAGAATAAAAATTATTCTTGTTGGGGTGGTGAAGACTACCGTTGCTCAAAGTAAGATTCGCCCTCTATCAACGATATGCCCCCAGGAGCAAACAAGTTTACAAAAGTACTTCTGGAACGCTCGTAGTCACCTCTGAGTGTGACTCGAATGGACTCCTTAAACTCATTCTTTTTCATTTGCATTGTGTCTCCAAAATGAGGCCTAAGGACTATTTATAGAAAATGGTGGAAACCCATCTCTACTCCTAGCCGATGTGGGACTAAAATACCAACTCTCAAAATAAGGATTGATATTCCAAATTTCGTAATCAACGGAGTCACGTGCAATCTACGCAGCCCACGCTTGCACGCAGACTCAAAACTGCATATAGCCGCATATGTCGCGCATGCACGTATATGCGCAAAACAACGCATAATCGTGCATATTGCGCATACATGAATATGCAGCAACCCGCATGCAACCTGCGCAGCAACTGCACATAGCCTACTCATGCACTCGCTTATGCGCCCGCACATGCACCCGCTCTAGCAAACGCGCATACAACTCGTGCATAAATAGAGCGCACGAGCGCAACATATGCGCACAAGCGCCATGCGATGATGCTGACGTGTTAAGTGCAAAGTGCGTCATCAAAGCGTACTTTGCGCCCTTGAGCCAAAGCTCGAGTCCGAGTCGCTAGCTTAGCTCCTAAGAAATTTTTTCCAAGAGAGTGACGAAAAGCATAAATACTTTCTTGAGGAATTTAAAGTTTTAAACTTAATCCTACTAGAAAAATAGCCCACATGGCACCCACTTGGGCCACCTCACTATGTACATCTCTCAACACCAAGCATGATATTATATTGAGATACCCACTTTGAGTATTTTTCAACGTGAGACTATCTTTCTAGCCTTACGAAAGAAAAATCTCCCACAAACATAAGGAAAAACTCCAACTTCCTCCGCATATTTCAATATATATGGGTTGAGCGTTCCTCACAGTGACTGCCCATCATGCATTAGGATAGATATCGTTGATGACTTGAATCTTCCCGCATGGGTCAAACAATAGCACGATACAAGAATGGACTAAGTTTTGAATTCTGCACAATAGCTGTTATTCTTCCCACGCACATAATAGCATTAGTTGTGCCTTCTGGTTGCACATTAACGACCATGTGCCGACCTGGTTTCGGTGTATATATTTTGTGTGTCTACAAGTTTTTCCTCAAGAGACGGCCTACATCCATACACTCTAGATGAGTTCTTTCAGAGAGTTCCAGCATGAAGCCTTGTGCTACATTACGGTGCTACGCAGCTATGACATGGCATAAAAACGAGGCTTTATATCTTTTAACTCATCATGGTGTTATACCACTGTAGCATGATGACACTAGGCTCTTTGTAGTGTCGTACTACCCAGCTTGAAGCCTTGTGCTTCCTTATGGTGCTACGTCGCTGTGACATGACTCACGAAATTGAGACTTTACATCTTTTACCTCTTTGTGGTGTCATACTATTGTAGCATGAGGCCACCGACCTCTTTGTAGTGCTGCCTACCACTCTCCATTCTACAATATTAGGTTACCTGCCTATATACGGTGCTACGCCATTGTGACATGGCCCGAAGTCGAGGCTTTACCCTCTCGAGGCACCTCATGTGGCATCACCCCAATGTAGCATAGAGTACTACGCTTCCTTGTAGTGTTGTTCTATCTGTGCTTCCTATAGAGCACGTTGGACATTCAAAATGTTCGAGAACTCATTAAGGGGTCGAAGTCATTCTCCTACATGACTTGTTCTAGACAAAAAAAAATTAGTAGACCACAGTGGTTCAGGAACCGTATCCCCTTAATGTCTCAAAAAACTACCTACCGTACCTGATATTTTTTCAGTCAATGGTTCTCCCTTGAACCAAAAGCTAGATGTCTAGTAGATTTTTTTTTGAACTAATAGCATAAAGCATTATGGTAGAATTGTAAAGATAAAATATCAGAGGTCCTTCAAGCCCATTTTTCTCGTTGTGTCCTCGACTAGCTCGTGCTTGAGGCCTTTTATGAACGAATCCGCCAGATTCTTCTGGCTCCCAACATCAACCACTGTAATGATTCCACGCTTATTGTGCTCATTCAATGCCCTGCGCTGTTGTCGCACAGTCCTCTTCTTATCATTGAAGAGATCATTCGATGTCACTGCTGCAGCCACCTAGTTGTCGCAATATATCGATATCGTCGGGATCTGTGCACCAACTACAAGAAGATTATACATGAGCTCCAAAAGCCATTTCACTTCATCCACTGCAGCTGATCGCTTCATCCGCTACAGCTGATAGTGCACAGAACTCAGACTCCATAGATGAGTGAGAGAGCAAAGTTTGTTTCTTCGACTTCTATGATATAGCAGTACCACCCATGGAGAAGACATCCTCCTGTGGAGCTTCCACTCTTCTTTTCTGAGCACCAATTGGCATCACTGAAGCCTTTCACTATTGGCGAGAACCCGTTGTAGTACACAAGATATCTTTTCCATAGTGTTTGAGCATCTTTTTCACGTAGTGAGCTTGTGACAGATCAAGCCCAACTTTTGTCGAGATTATCTTAATCCCCAGAATAAATTTGGACGTGAGGAACATCTTTATTCTATTGACACAATCTATATCCATGCCCAGGATTAGTATGTCATCCACCTAGAGACAAACGATGACTCATCTATCATCAGCGAACTTAGTATACGCACGCTTGTCCGTCTCGTTGACTATGTAGTCATTTAACCTGATGACTCTGTCAAACTTCTCATACCACAAGTCAGGAGCTCACTTTAGGCTGTACAGAGATTTTACCAATCTGCAAACTTTGTCTTCAAGACCCTGAACGACAAATCATATTTGGTTGTTGCGTGTAAATCTCTTCTGTCAATTCCCTAATCAGAAAAGCTATTTTGGCATCCATCTGATGAATAATCAACTTATAAATAGTAGCCACGACAATCGACATCCTGATAATTGACATCCTTGGCACTCGGGCAAATGTGGCACATTAGTTAATCCCCCGCTTCTGAGAAAATTTCTTGACTACCAGCCTAGTCTTGAACTTATCAATTGTTCCATCGACCATCATCTTTTTTTAAAATCTAGTTGTATATGATGGGTTTAGCTCCTTCAGGCAGATTGACCAATACCCAAGTATAGTTGGATGTTATGGAGTCCATCTCCTTATTGACTGCCTCCTCCCAGACGACTGCGTCTCTGGTATTTATCGCCTTATCATAGGTAAGCGTCTCAGCTTCTACATGATAGGTGATAAAGTCATCTCCGAAGTTCTTCGACCTCTTCACTCGCTTTGCTGACTACTCATCGAGCACTGGTTCAAGCGTTGTCTCTTCAACAACAACCTCTTCCTCGACTATATCTTCTTTGGAAGTACTTGCTGCTTTGGAGCTAACAATGTTCTCTAAAACATTCATTAGAATAATGTTCTAGTCTCTAGCAAGCTTGTCTTCAAAGAATTCCGCATCGCGATACTCAATGATATTATTTGATTCAATATCAAAGGACCTCCAAGCATTGCTTTCAACAGCATATTCCAGAAATATGGTCTTCGTAGTCCTTATCCCCATCTTTCGAAGCTTGATATCCAGAAGCTTCACATACGCCAGACACCCCCACACTCGAATGATATTCAAGTTAGATCTGACCTTGAACCAGAGATTCATGCGAAGTAATGTCAGATATGGCGAACGGTACTTCATTCAGAATAAACGTAGTCGTAAGCGCAAACTCTCCCCAAAAATATTTGGAAGACCCGCAGCATAGATCTCACCATCTCTATCAGCGTCATGTTCTTCCTTTCTATAACTCCATTGGATTGGAGAGAATACGGAGCATTCATTTCCTTGACAATTTTATATTCTTTGCAGAACGATACAAATTGAAGAGGACGATACTCTCCACCTCGATCACTTCTGAGTTTCTTGAGTTGTTGATCGGTTTGACGCTCGACTTCAGCCTTGAGGTCCTTCACCTTCTCGAACGCTTCATCTTTCGATACACGAATGCATACTTCGAGAAGTCGTTGATGGAAGTGAAAACTTCATCCCAGTCTTTGTGGAGAATTGCTAGAAGTAATAGATATCTGAGTGCACTAACCCCAAAAGATATGTACTTCGGTCAATCGTCTGAGCAGCTTCCTGACAGTCTTTGTCTGTGCACAAACTTCATATCCCTCTACCTCCTTACCTTATATTTGGAGATAAGACATAGACTAAACAATTATAATGCTATTACATTGCACATGTCCTGGTCTATTATGCCACAACTCAATAAAAAATTTATATTGACATTATCAGAAGGAGTTATAAGCAGAAGTTTGAACATCCCTTCAATGTTGAAAGCCTCTTCGAAGCATGTTCCTTACTATGTCATCACCATCTGTCCAACATAGATGTCCATCGTCAAGCCTGCATTGTGCAATAAACTTTCTGAGATCGGGTCCATGGAAATCACTATATGTGCTTATACGCACTCCAGTGTCAGCGACTTTCCGAAAGTCAATTCCGGCACCACTATCTGTTAGAGTTAATCCTGTTGGGAGGTTGAAGAGGTTATTATTTGGGTTTCAATAAATCCTAGTCTTTAGGAATGTTGTTATTTGATCTATTCTTTTGATTTGTTATCACTTAGTTAAAATATGGTTAGAGGGTGCTACTTTTATGCATTCTGTTAGAGTTGTAAATGGCTATTCAAAGGTCAAGTTGAGTTTGAACAAATACATAGATTATTCTGATCAAGAACCAAATACTCCTCTTGTCTTACATTTGGTATCAGAGCTATGGCAACCAACGACGAGCAAAGCCCCACGACGTCGATACCTATGAAGGAGACCTCATTCACCTTCAAGTACCCCATGCTAACACGGACCAACTACGCGGATTGGGCTCTCTTAATGAGAGTCAACATGCAGGCGCAAGGCCTGTGGGAGGCGATTGAACTCGGAAAAGTCGACTACCGCGACGACAGGATGGCATATCCGTCATACTCCGTGCCATGCCACCAGAGATGCTGCGGACACTGGCAGTGAAAGACACTACCAAGGAAGCATAGGACGCTATGAAGATGATACGGATGGGAGTCGAGCGCGTGCACGTGGCCAAGCTACAGAAATTGCGCGCCGACTTTGAATCAATGAAGTTCAAGGAGACGAGTCCGTCGAGGACTTCGCGATGCAGCTCACGGGACTCGTCAACGACCTGCAACTACTCGGCAACAAAATGGATGACGAGAAGGTAGTTAAAAAATTCCTTCGAGTCGTTCCATCCAAGTACACGCAAGTCACCATCGCCATTGAGACCTTAGTGGATCTCAAGACACTGTCAATTGAAGGGATTACCGGTCGGCTTCTAGCCGTCGAGAAGCGGTACGATCATGGCAGCAACTCCAGCGACACAAGTAGCCGCCTTTTCCTCTCCGAAGAGGAGTGGCTCGCTCGCACGAAGCGGAGGAAGCAAGGCGAGGCCTACTCCGACGGCGGCAAAAGCTGTTGTCGCGGACACGGCAAGACAAGAGGTCGTGGCCGAGGCGACACGAACAACGGCAACGCGTCCGGCGGCACTCCCGACAAGAAGGGTAAGTGCCACAAGTGTGTCATCTACTGCCACTGGACGAAGGACTGCCGCAAGCCGAAGTGTGATGAGCGGGCCAATCTGATGCAAGCCGACGATGAGCCCGCACTGCTGATGGCGCAGGAGTACACGCTCACCGAGACCACCGTGGGCACAACCAACAACGTCGTACTCGACGAGGTGCACGCTCAGGTGCATCTGGGCCGTGAGGACGACCACCACGGCGAAGCATGGTACCTCGACACCGGAGCTAGAAACCACATGACGGGATGCAATGAGGTCTTCGCCGAGCTGGACACTGGAGTCACGGGCTCCATCAAGTTTGGTGACGGGTCCGTCGTCGACATCCGAGGGCGTGGCACGGTAATGTTTACGTGCCAGAACGGCGAGCACCGTACCCTCACCGGAGTTTACTTTATTCCAAAGCTACGAAGCAATATCATCAGCCTTGGGCAGCTCGATGAGAACGGCTACTAAGTCTTGATCGAAGGCAGCGTGCTCTCGATTCGAGATCGTCAGCAATGCCTCATCGCCAAGGTAAAACGTGCCTAAAACAGACTGTACATTCTATCTCTTGATATTGTATAACCAGTGTGTTTAGCAGCACGACTCAATGACGATACATGGCAGTGGCATGCATGGTTCAGCCACCTCAACTTCGAAGCACTCCAGAAGTTAGCTCGCCGCAACATGGTGCACGGGCTACCACAGATCGAACACGTCAATCAAATCTGCGATAGTTGCCTTGCCGGGAAGCAGCGCCGCACGCCATTTCCGCAGAAGACCAAGTATCGCACCGATAACCTGCTAGATCTCGTTCACGGTGATCTACGGGCCGATCACATCGATGACACCCGATGGTAAGCGCTACTTCTTGCTCCTCGTCGACGATTTCAGCCGCTACATGTGGTTGACGCTACTGGGTTCGAAGGATGAAGCGTCGATAGCCATCAAACACTTTTAAGCCCATGCCAATATGGATACAGGGCGCAAACTGCGCACGCTCCGTACTGATTGTAGGGGCGAGTTCACATCCGTAGCATTTTGCGAGTATTGCGCGGGCCGGGGCATCAAACGGCAACTCACGGTGCCGTACTCACCACAGCAGAACAGCGTCGTCGAATGTCAGAACCAGATGGTCGTCGCAATGGCGCGCAGCCTTCTGAAGGCAAAGGATATGCCCGGGAAGTTCTGGAACAAGGCCGTCACGACGGTTATCTACATCCTCAATCGCTCGCCAACATGGAGCATCGACTGCAAGACGATGTACAAGGCATGGCACGGACACAAGCCGAGCATGCACTTCCTCCGCACCTTCGGTTGTGTCGTATACGTCAAGGTGGTCAAGCCGAACTTAGAGAAGCTAGAAGATCGCAGCAAGCACATAGTCTTAATCGGCTACAATCCTGGCACCAAGGCGTACCGGGTATACGACCCCGCCGGCAAGCACGTGCACATCACACGCGACGTTGTCTTCGACGAGGAAACCAAGTGGGACTGGGGCGTGCAAGACAACGTAGGTAAGACATTTACTGTTGAGTATACTATGATCCCCATACCACATATTGAACACACAGGCACGCTGGTGCACGGGGGTGGCGATCCATCAACACTAGTGGCACCCAGTCCAGGGCCGTTGACGCCGGCATCTGAGGCAGAAACATCCAACACGGTGGTACAAAGTGGAGTAAAATTTGTCTCGCCACCCACCAACGCCTCGGCCATGCTCGATGCCGATGACGACGGGCCGTACAGGTACAGGACTTTGGCGAGCTTGCTTGACATGACCACTGTCAGCGAGCTCGATGCCGACGAGTTTCTCCTCATGGTTGGCGAGGAACCTGTCACTTTCTTTGAAGCCGAGAAACACCGATGTTGGCGCCAAGCGATGCTCAAGGAGATGAGCTCCATTGAGAAGAACCGTACATGGCACCTCGTAGACCTCCCATCTGGCTACCGTCCAATCGGTTTGAGGTGGGTCTACAAGCTCAAGAAGGACGAGCATGGAGCCATCCTCAAGCACAAGGCGCGGCTCGTGGCAAAAGGCTATGTGCAAAGGCAAAAAGTGAACTTTGAGGAAGTGTTCGCGCCGGTTGCTCGCCTCGAGTCCATCCGTTTATTGATCGCACTCGTCGCGCATAAGGGGTGGGCGTTGCACCATATAGACGTGAAGACAGCATTCCTCAATGGCGACCTCAAGGAGGAGGTGTACGTCGCCCAACCTCCCGACTTTGTTCTCGAAGGACAGGAGCACAAAGTGCTGAAACTTGACAAGGCACTGAACGGGCTGTGGCAAGCACCGAGGGCTTGGAACACCAAGCTTGACAGTTGCCTACTGTCACTTGGTTTCCACTGGAGTGCACAGGAGCACGTTGTGTATACACGCTGCAAAGGTCCGACTCGCCTACTTGTGGGTGTGTACGTCGACGATCTCATCATCACCGGAATAGACCCACAAGAGATTGCCAAGTTCAAGGAGGAGATGAAGGTCTTGTTCAAAATGAGTGACTTGGGATTGCTCAACTTCTAACTCGGCATCAAAGTGCAGTAGTCCAATGGCTTCACCACCCTCAGTCAGGAGGCATATGCGCTCAAAATCTTGGAGAAGAGTGGCATGGTGGATTGCAATCCGTGCCACATCCCTATGGAATCGAGATTCAAGCTAAGCAAGGTGAGCTCAGCCCCTCCGACTGATGCCACATCGTACAGGAGCATCGTCGGGAGCTTCCGGTACTTGGTGCACAAGCGCCCAGATATCTTGAACGCGGTGGGCTATGTGAGTCGGTTCATGGAGAACCGGACTACCGAACACCTTGCTACCATCAAGCGCATCCTTCGCTACATCGCCGGCACACGTCACTTTGGCTGTCGCTACGCAAAGAAGGTGAAAGAACCACGACTGATCGGTTACAGCGACAGTGACATGGCAGGTGACATCGACACCCGCAAGAGCACCACTGGCATGTTGTTCTTCCCCGGTCGTAGCCTCATTAGCTGGCAATCTCAGAAGCAGAAGGTCGTGGCATTGTCATCCTGCGAGGCCGGGTACATTGCCGCGACAACGGCGGCATGCCAAGACATTTGGTTTGGAAAACTCCTTGGTGACTTGAAGAACAAGGAGGCCGGCAGCGTCATGCTCAAGGTAGACAACAAGTCCGCCATCTCCCTAAGCAAGAACCCCGTCTTTCATAACCGAAGCAAACATATTGATACAAGGTATCATTTCATTTTGTAGTGCGTCGAGAGAGAGAAGGTTGAGGTCGAGTACCTCAACATTGAAGAACAGCTTGCATACATTCTTACCAAGGCGCTCGGACGAGTCGAGTTCATTGAGATGGGACAGAAGCTCGACTTCATAGAGGTGAATCTCATGCAACAGGCTTAGGGGGTGATTTGCTAGAGTTAATACTGTTGAGGAGGTTGAAGAGGTTGTTATTTGGGTTTCAATAAATCCTAGTCTTTAGGAATATTGTTATTTGATCTATTCTTTTGATTTGTATCACTTAGTTAAAATATGGTTAAAGGGTGCCACTTTTATGCATTCAATTAAAGTTGTAAATGACTATTTAAAGGCCAAGTTGAGTTTGAACAAATATATAGATTATTCTGATCAAGAATCAAATACTCCTCTTGTCTTACACTATCCCGATGCCTAGATCTTCCACTTGAGACTTGTTCGCCATCGAGACCTTTTTTAAAGATATGCTCGTCCTTGGTGAATAGCTCTTTCTTAGAGCATACGTGGCCAGATGCACCATTGTCCAGTCAGCAACCACGCTAGATGACTTAACCTGTGCAATCATAGCAACCAAGTTAGTTAGAGAAGAACATATGCGTCTATCCAAGCAAATCCCATGCTCATAATATGAATAGAACCCATGGGCATAATCTGAGCAGACCCATGAGCATAATCCAAATAGAACACATGCGAATAATCTGAACAAAACCCATACGCATAATCAGCTGCATATATGGTGCCGAGCAAAGACTATGTGCATCAGCCATGTGCTGATACCATACGTAGATTCTGCCACACAAATATTTGCGTAGAGGCTGACCACACAATGAGTCTTGTGCACAAATGCCCTGATCTTCTTCTCATCTGACTTGAGATGATTCTTAAGAGACTTCTCGTCCTCTATTGCATAAGTTGTAATCTTCAGGTATAACACATCTGCCATATTTTGTGCATCATCCATTCTGGATAGGTTGGCCCAACTCTCATCCAACATTTGACAACGAGTTTTTTTCTCTGCCAAATATTGAAGTGATGTCCGTCAAGCTTCTCAAGTTTTTTAAAACTTATGTCGAGAAGACTTGTACGGTTGTTCTCCATCTTACTCGGATCTTGCTTTGAGATTGTTAGTCCCGAGTCTGATCAAAAGATAGATGAACGGAGGCCAGGAACAGAGGTTTAACCAAACTTTACAGTCTACTCTATGTTTGATCTTGATTTTGTAGTCGAGACTAACAGAGATTCATGCAAACAAGTTTGCTCCCTGAAGAAACTCGGTTCCAACGGAATACTAATGATATATCAGATTAAAATTTCCTTGAAATACAAACTGATGATAATCAGAATAAGTTCTTCCTTGCAAACGACGTTGAAATTGAGATAGAACGATTACAACTAGAAGAAGGAAGGAGAATAAGATAGAATAAAAATTGTTCTTACTGGGGTGGCGAAGACCACCGTTGCTCAAAGCAAGAATCGTCCCTCTATCGATGATCTGCCCCAGGAGCCAGCAAGTTTACAAAAGAACTTCTAGAATGCTCGTAGTCACCTCTGAGTATGACTCGAACGGACTTCATGGACTCCTTTTTCATTTTCAGTGTGTCTCCAAAAGGAGGCCTAAGGACTCTATTTATAGAGAAGGATGGAAACCATCTCCACTCCTAGACGACGTGGGACTAAAATACCAACTCCCAAAATAAGGATTGATATTCCAAATCCTGCAATCAATGGAGTCATGTGCAATCTATGCATCCCACACATGCGCGCAACAGCACAGCAGCGCAGCGGTGCATGCACACAGACTCGCAGCTACGCATAGCCGCATATGTCGCGCATGCACGTATATGCACAAAATAGCGCAAAACCGTGCATACGTCCATAAAAGTGCAAAGTGCGTCATCAAAGCGCCACTTTGCACCCTTGAGCCCGAGTCCGAGTCCGAGTCAGGACTTAGCTCCTAAGAGAATTTTTCTAAGAGAGCGACAAAAATCATAAATGCTTTGTTGAAGAGTTTAAACTTAATCCTACTAGAAAAATATCCCACATGATACCCATTTGGGCCACCACCCCATGTGCATCTCTCAACACCAAGCATGATATTATATTGAGACGCCCACTTTGAGTGTTTTCCAATGTGGGACTATCTTTCTAACCTTGCAAAAGGAAAACCTACTACAAGCAAAAGGAAAAACTCCCACTACATGCTATATACTATGTTAATTCTTCAAAATACTAGGGGTGCTTCACCAAGCTCCTTATTAGGATTCATCAAAGAGAGTCAAATTCCTAAGAAACTTAATGTTCATATATTCTGCCATATGAAAGATAAATATAACAATTCTAAATTTTCTGCGACCAAAATATCGTGATATCCACACCAAAATCACAATATGCCCACGAATGGTACAAAGGACAACTTAGTTGTCTAATACATCGCATGCCAAACTAAACCATTTGACAGTCGCACAACATTTGAATGCATAAAGCAATGTTCCTTCAATTTTTATATCAATTATGAGCATTAGACATTTAACTAGTAAAACATAACTGTCAATGTAGCTAACAATAGCAAGGTTTTAAGTATGGATTGAAACGGAAGAAACTATCAATGGACGGATGCAAAATCACATGGGCACAAGATAGAATACCCCAAAGTATCAGAGTATACCACACGTCTTCTTGGACATGTGTCAGTCAGACACGGTATAGACACTCCTAAGTATATTTAGTAAGTGAATAGGTATATATGATGGAGCCGCTGGGACTCGAACCCAGGCTGCCACTCCCGGTGTCCATGGCCTAACCACTAGGACATTCCACTCGGACTAGTAAGTGAATATATATATATATATATATATATATATATATATATATATATATATATATATGTATGTGTGTGTGTGTGTGTGTGTGTGTGTGTGTGTGTGTGTGTGTGTGTGTGCGTGCGTGTGTGTGCGTGCGCGCGCGCGCACAATAGAATAGGTAAACAAAAGCCTCAGAGGAATTTCGACGAACACCATGGAGAGGATGGACTTAGAAGAAGAATGATTTCTGTGAGAAAGAGTCCTCTCCCTCTCCAGCCTTACACTCACAATTAGGAGGAAGAAGAGGTTGCGGGTCCTTGGAGTCCCAGTCAAGGGGGAGTCCGTGTTCATGGCCATCACCTCCGCCAGGTCCTTCTCCCGATCCACCTCCAGCGGCAAGAATGCCTCCTCCTCCTCCTCATCATCTCCAGAAGTAGAGCAAGCGACAGAGAGAGTTCTTTTGCTATATTATGTTGTGGAAAAATGTGCGGGGATTGGTTGCATAAAAACAAATTAAAAAGCGTCATATCATATCAGTTTTTTAGCTATATTAAAATACTCAGTAAAAAAATAAATTAACAATCTCTTCAAAAATATAAAGTAATTACCTGAATTGGATTGGTTGACCGTAGTCAAGAACACCAAGTTCCCTGTTGCCTTCTCACAAAAAACCTTTCTGACATTTCGGTCCATGACGATGACGACCCCTGCATCGATTAGAAATAAAGAAAATACTATAATTAGCCAAAAAATATGTCTGCTAAAAAATATATAAATAAATTCTTAGCTTACCTGAATTTGATTGGTTTTTGAGCGGGGAATCCTTCTTCTTAATCAAGAACACCAAGTTCTTCGGAAAATCCACAGGAACCACCTCTTTGCCCATTTTCCGATAGCCGGGCCACTCTTAGAGTTGGGTGGGATCTCCCTCTCCGAGCTTCTTGTTGCAGTGACCGGGATAGTCGACGAGGATAGTAGCGGAGCCATTGGTGGTCGACGAAGGATAGGGCCTGGAGGAATTATATCCTGAAATCATGCAATTTAGCACACAAAAAACTAAAAATGTCACCGCTCCGGAGTAAAACTACTTTAATTGTTACCTGAGTTTATGAATTTCAGCGGTGGCGAAGTCGAGAACACCGACTTCTTCAACAGCGCCTCCGTCTGGCTGAAAGGAATGATGCAATCCGCGACCCCTTCTTTGCTCATTTTCGTGAGCAAATGCAAAACTTCAACTTCTAGTAAGATTAACCCGTTTATCACCTTGGAGCCAAAGAATTTAGCAGTGGAGGGATAGGACACTGAGGGAGACGGGTCATCATCCAATATTTCTTTTTCTTTGTTAAGTCATTTTCAAGAAGAAGAGAGAGGAAGAGGGAGAAGAGAGAGCAAGAGGGAGCAACTAGACTTGTCTAAATGTTTATGTAGATGTTATAGGGGGTTTTATAAGGTAATTTTGAAGAAGAGTATGGCAGTCAAAAATCCTCTAATTGGTTCTTAATTTTTAAAATTCAGCATTAACAACCATTGGATTACATGCCATGTCTAAATAAAAAAATTTGTACACACTAAGTCATAACGTGATTGTAAATTCTTAGTATGAGTTGCTATTTGAGTTTCTGTAGTCGAACTGGTATGGCAGTATAGACCTCTAGCTACATTTGGAAGTATGCAATTAAATATAAAGAATATAAGTGGCTAAGAGTATAAGTTTTATTACACACGATGGCTGTGAACTCCTTATTAACTACACTCTAACTATCCTTAATGTTGGGACCCAGTCTGGATTTGATAAATTTTGGAATCCAAATATAATTTTGAAAATCTACATTAAATGTAAGATTTGATTAGATTTCAAATTTGTATCAAACATTTAATCTGACCATATTTGAACCATAGTTTAAAGTATCGGCCGATACCGATCCGATACGACCGATACTGATACAGTTTGGCATGTACCGATCCGATACCGACCGATACCCGATACTGACCGATACCGACATTAGAGGTCCCTTTTCCAGTCAATTCGGCAAAAAAAAATTGAATTAAAAAGACTAATTAGAAAGGATGTAAAAGCATAGTAAGGTTGTAAAAACATATAAAAGAGGAAAATTTATCTATTGCATATAAATCAATCGACAAGGATTACTATTTCATTCAATATCAAAAATACTAAAAAACAATACTGAAAATACTTTAAATTATGCATAAATGTATAAAATATATTCTCTAAAATTTTAATAATTTACTAATAGTTGTTTGCTTTCCGATACCAAAAAATTCGATACTCCGATCCGAAACCGCCGATACTACCGATACCGCCGATCCCGATACTCATAGGAATGGTCCGATACCGATTCCGATACCGATACTTTGAACCTTGATTTGAACGTACATAATTAGTGTCGGACTATTTTAGGTGTAATATGATTCTTATTTTAGTGTTTCCTATTTAGAAATCCTATTATGACCTAAAATATGATTTAAAAGTGGAGATTCGAGGTGCACGTCCACAAAAAAATCTAAGAGAAATATGATAATTTCTAAAAGGATATTGAAACACGTAATAAATTGGACAAGATTTTTTACACATTCCTTGAATCAACATTCAAAAACTCAACTAAATTAACCAAACTTGTCAAACTTAATATAAAACAACTAATAACATATCGCAAAAGTTGATCTTTATAAAATGCCATCATAAGTATAAAGTAGAAAAATACAAACAATGTATAAAATCTAGAGTAGACTTTAAAACATGTAAACCCCTTGTCCAGAATATAGAAATCTCTTCTTATCTTTTTATCATTAAATTTTATTATAAATTAGTTAGTAAATAAATTTAGGGATATATTAGCAAATGCTCCCGTTACAAATAGAAAAACGTACATATAACCCCACTTATTTGAAAAAAAATTAGCAAATATCCTCATTCTTTTGTATGCAACATTTAAAATTTTAATATAAACCCCCACTATTTTAACTGAATTTTGATTATTTTACACATAATGGGAATATTTGTTAATTTTTTAAATAAGTTGGGATATATGTTAGTTTCTATATTTGTAATAGGAGCATTTGCTAAAATATTTCATAAATTTATTATTAAAATATTCTATTCAAATCCAAATAAATTAATATTATAGAATATAGAAAATAGTAAAGGTATTAATTAGATATTAACTAAAATAAACTACATAGCTAATTAATTAATTTCAAATATAACAAAATCCTATAGCAGCTCTTAATTACTAACCCTATAAAGAAACCTGTTCACATCTAAATAAGCTATATATGTATAACAAAATCCTATAGCTAGCACCTCTTAATTATACAGTATAAGGACCCCTCCCTACTAGGAGAACGGACCTGTGGTAACTCCCCTTCCCTTCTCTGTAAGTTTCCCTGCTCACTAGTATGCGTCGACCAGACTGGGAGCTCGACGCCGCTGCCTCCATACCTTGACCTCCATCGATCGCCCATGTCGAGACTCCTGCCGAACCCTCCGAGCCATTCCCTTCTCCATCTGCAACTCCTAGACGCGAGCCTCGCGACAACAGCCCGGTCCGGACCTCCTCTCAACTGAGCGTCTCGTCGGCACTGCCGCAGGCCGTCTCTGAGCCGACCCAGCCGCTCCCTAGATCCAACCTCTTTACGGTACCGTGTCTCCGTCCCCTTTCTCCCTATCCGCCACCCATGCTGACCTCGCCGGTCTTTTCCCTCGCCCAAGGCAGAGCGACGCCGGAGAGGAAGACCCCCAATTTCTCCCGCTTCTTTTTAAACGAAAACAGAGCATCATTAACCTTAAGTAAGTCTCTTCCTAAAGCCCCTCAATAATTGTTATATTACAAACTCAACCCTTAAATGTAAATACTAGCCAGTTACAACTTGAACATAAATATATATAATAGAACATATTCTATTTATAGTAGGGAATTAAAGTTGTTTTAAATCATATTTTATTTTCTTTGTTTGACTAGTTGTGTATGTGTACACACGTAGATGTCCTTGTTATCGATTATTCCAGTATGTGTTAGATTTGTTGACACGGTTCCCTTGCATAGTCATGTTACATTCGATTTGTTCATTATATGCGCACAGTTTACTAGTATTTATATGGTATTGACTCATGAATGATTGTAGACACTCATATGCGTGTATGGATCCTTAGGTGGAGATCGATTACTAAGACATTCGACTATCATATCTCTAGAACCGAGAATATTCCATGACATTTATGGTAGTAGAGACTTGCTATCCTATCTCAAGATCGGGAGCGTCCCTTGACATTACGTCATTTAGATTTGATTTTACTAAGAGCATCGACCGTAAGTCCCATGATCCGAATAATTGCAACTTTCATAATATATATATATATATATATATATATATATATATATATATATATATATATATATATATATTGGAAGAAGGTAATTGTATATTAATAAAAAAAATAGATTACATGTCGCCTTCGTCTCCACTTGTGGAGACGTTTTTATCCGTCATCATTGCCATTACATCAAATTCTAAATTGTAAATGACTCCAGCGCAAGTAGTAGACAAGTCCTCGAAAATGCGCCTTTTGCGTTCTTTCTATACATGTCATACTGTTGACGCTAGTCGAGTCCAAGCCTCTTTACCCCATTTCACGATTTTATGGTTCATACTAGAAATCAGTTCCATAATCCCCTCCATGCCATCTGATCTTCCATGAATCAACCACTACGAAAATATGATAAAATTGCGACGTTTTTAGCGACGTCGTTGTCAAACATCGCTAATTTTAAAGAATTTAGCGACTGCATTAAAAAATGTCGCTATATACCGGTGATAGCGACTCCATTAAAACGTTAGCGATGTTCCGCGACTACAATTACTATAATAAAAATAAAATTCACTAGGTAGTCGCTAAACGTCGCTAACGTTTAATTGTTAGCGACGTTGGCCGACGTTTTTGTATTTAAGTCGCAGTATATTATTATTTCAGCAACGTTGAGCGACGTCGCTAAGTTATTTCATATAGGGTTTGACGAATTTATTCCCCCCCCCCCCCCCTCATTTCCTTCGAACACTCGAATTCATTCTCCCCCTCTCCAGGCGCCCCACCGCGATCCCCTCCGGCCGCGTTCTCCTCCCTCCAGTGAGCCCCCTTCCTCCGGCTCCTCCTTCCTCCGTCAGCTCCTCCTCCCTCCAGCTCCCCTCCTCCCTTTGGTGTCCTCCTCCCTCCGGCGTCCTTCTCCTCACTCAGTGAGCTCATCTCTCTGTCTCTTTAGGGTTTTCAAGGATGGACTAATGCACACGGACACACACTGACAAGATAAGACATGACACAACATGACACGACACACACTAACCCTAACCCTAACTCGGACACACACACACGGACACACTAACACACGCGGATACTAACCCTAATACAGACACGGACACACGGACATGGACACGACATACACTGACACGGGACACTGACATGGGACACTCAGGTAAACCCTAACCTGGTTCAATTACTGATTTTTAGTCGCGTTCGCCGCAACTTCCGTCATTGCTTCATGACGCTCAGACTGTTCATCCACACACGATTCAAGACTGGAACCCAACATATTTTGATGACAGGTTTGTGTGTGTGTGTGTTTCACACCATTTTAGGGAAATAATTTCATGATTTTCATCCATTATCAGGATTAAAAGGCTATACCAATTGCTATACTTTGTTCTATTTTTGCCAGCTACATGCATCGTGTGGCATACATTCCTTGTGGTATACCACCCAGGAGCGGACACAAAAATTTAAAAGAGAGGGTTCAACATCAAATGTCAGTTCAAAATTTTGTTAAATAAAGTTTGCTACATCAAAATTTTGATGTTCCTTGCAGCACCTATCGAGTAGTTAATGACACTGCTACAATCCGGTTGTTCCATGCAACACCCATCGAGTATGTATATTTTGTTAAATAAAGCTCGCTACATAAAAAAATTATTTGTAATAATATTCATCATCAATTAGCTACTTTCGAAGAAGGTAAAATTAGACTTATTGAAGTCCTTAACTACTCATCATCAAATTACTTAAGCATATACATCATAATTATAAGTTTTGATCAAGATACACATGTGGTCGGCTGACAGGAGAGGGAAGCGATCAAGGAGCTACTACAGATGCTTACTCCTGATCAAGATACACCTGTTGACTCCATTTGACCCAAAGTGTGTCAATCCCTGATACCACAACTAATATTTTGGCTCTGTGAGGCTCTGTGAGTCCCGATTCAGTTACTAATTTTCTGACACTTTCGTCGTAACTTTCGTCGATGCTCCATACCGCTCAGACTATTTTTTCACACTCAAATCAAAACTAAAACCCAACACTGACATGACACATACACAGAGACACGGATACGACAGACACTAACAAGGGACACTCAACCGCGTTCTCCCCTCAGTCGCTCCCCTCCAAATAAATCCTAACCCTAATTCTCTCCACACAGACACTACTTGGGTCGGGTTCTTTGGGTAATCAGACACATGAATCTGAGCCCAACCCAATTTTTGATCAGGTTCAAATATTTTAACCCGAATCCGAATTCGAATATCTTCAACCCTAACCCAAGCCATTAACGGGTTTACCCGGTCGGGTTCGGATTTAGCCCAGCCGAGTTGCACCCCTATGTGTGTGTGTGTGTGTGTGTGTCCCCAATGGAAGTCTTGTGTGTGTGTCAAGTGTCAAGTGTTATCTTTATAGTTTATAATTAAGCGACGTCTTTAGCGACTCCAGATTAAGACGTGCTAAAAATTTAGAACTTAGCGACATCTTGAAATGACGTCGCAATACGTCACTATCGGCGACAAACTACGACAATTATTTAGGTCGTTCGTCCCCACACAACACTCGAGAATGATTTTATTAGAACTCGAGAATGTATTATCTTTGGGGATTAGACTTATGATTGTGTGACTATGATACTTTTATATTATGCTTATTGTGTGACTGTGATACTTTTATATTGTGCTTATTGTGGATGTATTACACTTTTATCATCATATGTTATTATCAGGTATGGCAGGACGACGCGGATCATACCGAGGGAGAGGCTCCTCCGGTAGACGGAGTGCTCCTACTGGTTTCGGATCCTCATCTCCGGTTACTCCAGTGTACCGACCAGTCATATCCTAATGCCGTCGACGGTATGCGGTAGTACTCTTGGGACGAGCAGTTCCAGGCTTGAGGCTACTCCCTCGTCTACCGTTCCTCCTGCTGACGGCACCATGGAGACAGAGGAGCAAATGGATGAGATGGACGAGGCCTAGCCGACTGCGCCTTCATCTTTTTAGAGCGATCTTTCGTGTGATCCTCCGAACAAGACGAGGATGGAGATTTGGGCCGATGGGCCTATAAAGTAAGTTAATTAGTTTTCTTACGCATGTATAACTATATATTCACTTTTCTTGAATATAATTATCTATGTATAGATATCGTCCCTCGAGGGTACAGAGAGCCTTGGGATATTTTTTGAGGGACAACTATTGTGGCCCTTGGATCAACTACTCGGATGCCCCCATCGAGAGGAAGGCATTCTGGTTTGCGCACTTCATGGTAAAAGTAAATTTGGTTTTACTATCAATTATCTAATTTGGTATTTTTTTATATAACTTACTACATTACTTCTTATAGACAACGCATTTCTATCCGCCACACCGGACTGAGAAGATCGATGAACACTTTCCTTCTGTCGTCACCAAAATAATCCGTGATGCGATCCGGGACCAGAAGGATCATGCTGCTTTAGGACAACCAATCAATGGTTGGATCACGTCTGAGCAGTGGACTGTTATGACGGATATATTTAACGATCCCAGGTACATTAAAAAGTCGGAGAAGGCGAAGGCGGCCAGGAAGAAGGCAAAAAAGTGGTGTGGTGGGTCGATTCCGATGACAGAACATTTCTGTCGCATGGTATGTATTTCATTGTATACATAGTATTTTAATCAAAGTATGATAGAATATTTAATTTTAGTAACATACAATATATTTTTTAATAGGTCTAGAGGGGTGAGGACGCTAACCTAGTGACAGTCTTCCTCACCACCCATAGGAAGGTTGGACAGCTCATCAATGAGAGCGCCACGCAGAGCTACGTAAGTATTTTTTTTATGTTTTGTTAATTTTAATATAACTTAGAAAATATAAAAATAAATATTCATGTAGTTAGTAATAAGTATCCAAGATAAATATTAACAGTTATGCATGACGAGTGGATAGTAAGTAGTGCGCTTATCGAGAGATACATATTTTTTAGGATGAGTATCTTAGGCTCCATGAGAGGTCGACCCAGCCCACCAAGGGAAAGGCCGTTAGTTCCTCGCAGACCCCCGTCCACCCAGCTCTGCCGCCTAACGAGCTATGGATGACCGTCGTTGGTGGTCTGCAGAGGGGTACGTACTACGGTACGGGATCCTACGATGCCTATGTTGCATAGCAGTCCTCTAGGACCCCATCCGTCGGTGTGCATACCACACAGCTCTCCCAAGAGTCGGTACGAGCCCAGCAAAAAAGAGTTGACCATCAGATTGTGTCTCTCTGCGTGATGAGTTGCTGTAGAGGATTACGTCGTAGCCTACACCGTAGACGGATGATGCGACGATCGTAGCATATTTTGATTCACTTAATCGTAGCCTGGCAGAGCTGAGGGATCTGGCTATGTCGACAGAGCGCAACATGACGATGCTACAGGGGTCACATGTAGCTATGAGCGATGCACTGACCAGTTTGCATACGTCATATGTTCAGATGATCTAGTAAGTGGAGCAGAGTACTGTAAGGATGTTATCTATCATGGATACTTGCAATGCTCGACTGACAGCATTAGAGCATATACATCCTCCTGGTCTGTCGGTATCAACATCTTCATCTATATCGACTGCACAGACTCCTCCATCGGGTACCGTGATGATTTCACTCGAGCAGTGGGCCTCACTGATATCCCAGATTCACAACGGTACTCCTCCTCCTCCTCCGGATCAGCAGTAGTTGTTCTCCTGGGCTCGCCATGGTGCTCCTTCTCCTCCAGATCAGTAGTAGTCCTAGTTAGGACAGTTTATTTGTTTGTGAGTTTTGGCCCATAATCTTGGGTCATTTATGTATTTATTTCATACATTTATTGAGGTAGTATTTCAGACTTTATTTGTTGACACTCAGTACCAGTTCTAATGCTTACTGGATATTTATTTTGAGACTTAGTTTGTAATTTCAATGTGTCTATTTCTGTAAATTTTACTTTATTATGTATATTAAATGCAAGGGAATTGACCGGTATTGAGTGTTCCACCGAAGGGGTCGGTGAACATAGAAAATTCAACGGAGGGTTGCTCCGGGTCTAATAATATAAATTGTTAATTGATAAACTGTAGGCATCTGTAGTGTGAAAAAAATATAAAAGCTGCATTTTTAAATTTTTTTTTAAATTAGCAATGTTTAGTGATGGGTAGCGACATTTAGTGACAATTTTCTGCGTCACTAATATGTATCGTAACGTCGCTACTCTATACCGGTAACGTCGCTAGGAGTCGCTAAACATCGTTGATTTGCTGACATGGCGATATTTGTCATGTCAGCTATATGTCGCTGAATTTGTCGCAACACATCGCTAATAACAAAAATATTGGCGATGTTTACCGACACTTAAGAAGTCACTAAAATGGTGACGTGGAGACGCAAAATGTCACCATATTCAAAATATTTGGCGACGTATTAACGTCGCCAATAAACGTCGCTATAGCAACATATAACGACATTTTTCTTATCAGTGACTAGCTAAAATGCGACTACCATGAAACGTCGCTAAATACGTCGCTAAATAAATTTAGTGACGTATTTTACCATTTTAGCAACGTTTTTAAATGTCGCTAAAATGGCTTATTTTGGTAGTGAACTGAAGCTTGGTTAGTTGAACCTGTCAGACCTGCCACGAGTACTCGCAGTAGAAGATTATATAACTCTGAGTCTCCCTATGAACATGGCAAAGGATGCATCCTACGCCTCTCGTCTGTATCACAATGTCTCCAGGCGGTCCAAGGTCAACAAGCGCCCCAATATCACTCTGTACATGAATAGCTGCATTTTTCGTGCCACCCCACGGGCCTACACGAAATCCACCCTCGGTAGAGCTGGATGGCGCTCTCTGATTGCGTCATAAGCACGACCATATTCGAATTTCCCTCTAGGGAAGTCCTAAACCCAAGTGTCCGCCGGGAGTGACTCATAAATTTGTGTCTGAGCAATACTAACACCATGCGGCCTGGTCCAGAAGTGTGCCTCTGGTTACCAGACGCCCTACTGCAGGATGCAACTGACCTGTTGCCTCCTGGGCGCAGCTCCATACGCCACCCAACCAATTTTATCAAGCAAACTCTGGTGCTGGATCCAAGGGTCTAACCATAGGTCTGTATCATTTCCATCTCTCATAATTCTAAAGATCTTCTGCTTCACCACGAATATTTATATATATATATATTATATATATATATATATATATATATATATATATATATATATATATATATATATATATATATATATATATGGGTCTGGATCAAGATATCCGTTCGCGGAGCTCCGACGAAGTCCCGCCCACCTGCACCATCGGATCGGGGGGCCAGCGTGGGGCCCGCGCACCGCGCCAGCGTTAGATCCAATGGTCGAGGATTGTGGGGCTTCGGATATATATATATTATATATATATATATATATATAATATATATATATATATATATATAATATATATATATATATATATATATATATGCGGAGCCACTCTTTGGATATATATATATGATAATAAAGTTCTATAGATCATGATCTAACTTATCTTAGAGGTAAATATTATGTATACTAAACTAAATCCAAATAAATTCAAAAATGTCATTTAGAAAGATAAAAAGAAGGAAAGAACCTAATTAACCATTTATATATATATATATATATATATATATATATATATATATATAATATATATATATATATATATATATATATATATACATCTTAAATCTTATTCCAAATCTATTCAGCAAGTCTCCAACGAATTCTTATACTGTCCACATTAGCCTAATCCTAAGTTACATCCCTATCAAATCATGTTTAAAGAATTCAGAACACTTGAACTTATATACAGGGGCGGAGCCACTCTTTGGCTGCGCCCACCTCAATTTTTTTTTCTCCATATGTTTTTTTTTGTTTTATATTTTTCATTAGTGAGTCCATATTCCAACCCGCCTGAATCCATCACAGCCTATCCCAGTTTGAATTTTTGGTTTCGCCCTTGCATATAGATAAATATTCAACCTAAATATATCTAAACATGCATATGTAATTGAATATATGAGCTATACTCCCTATTCAAATCAAATCCCGACCCTAATCCCTAGCCTATATGTATCCATCTAAGTATCCCTTCTATATATACTTCTCTTTCATCTCTTCTTATGTTACTACTTCTCTCGGCTCTCTGCTCTTATGTAATCGACCTCTTCACTCCACCAGGCCAATTTTGAGAGAGTGCAATGAGTGCGACCTTATTAGGCCTCTTAAATTCATAGGCCTCCCCAAAAAAATGTTATATGTAAATATTATATATTTTACATTTATTTATATATAAATACATAAAAAAAGCTATATATTTGTTATCTAAATTTGTTGGGTGATGCTGTCAAGCCCCAGTCCCAAAATACCGAGGGACTAGCCGCGTGGCAATGGCCCAGCCAGCACAACTCCAATGGACAAATCCAATTTAATGGACATGTTAGAGTGCACTTAAGCTGTAATAAATATAAATGCAAGTCTACACCATCTATCACAATATAATTCTAATCTTATCCACAGAAAGAAACATAATTCAATATGATAGACCAATCAAGATAATAGATAAAAGAAATATAGTCCATCATCAAGTCAACATAAGTAGTGTATCGGGGAACAACCCGACAAAATAAGATAAGAGAATAACATCAATACATATGTCCATGAGTCAAGATATAAAATAATAATAATCATAAATAACTGAGTATATAGCTGAATACCTCAGGAAAAATTCTTTGGCACAACCTCATCCTCTGGTGCCAGTACTACTCCAGCATCACACTACCAGAAAAAGTCAAATTAGCGACGTTTAAAAAACGTCGCTAAATGACCAAAAAAAAAGTCGCTAATCACATTTAGCGACGTAATTAGCGACGTTTTAAAGAAGTCAAAAAAAATTAAGTCGCTAAAAGAAAAAACGTCGCTAAACGTCGCTATGCCGACGTTTTTTAGCGACTTAAATATGTCGCTAAATTTAGCGACGTTTAGCGACGCAGCGTCACTAATTAGCGACGTTAATTAACGTCGCTAAACGTCACTAATTAGTGACTTATATAGCGATGTTACAAGCGACGTCTTTAATGACCTGGCAATACTGCCATGTCAGCAATTTGCGACATACAGTGACGTTTTTAGCAACGTTTTTAGCGACTTGTAGTAACGTCGCAACTTAGCAACGTATTTAGCGACGTGTAGTAACGTCGCTAAACGTCGCTAATTTTACAAAAAAAATAAAAAAAGAATACTTAATTATTTTCCAAACTATTATTCCTGTAGTTTATTAAATCATAATTTGTACAAATAGACCCGGAGCAACCCCTCCGTTGAATTTCTGGATTTGTCAACCCCCTTGGGTTGAACACTCAACACCGGTAAAATAATATATTTAATATGAATAATATAATAAAATTTGAAGAAAAGAAAACATCCAGCAAATCTCATCGTAAAGAATACGACAAATATATATTCATACAATCTCATCCTAAATAAAAAAAAAATACAAATATCCAGCAACTAGCTTGTATAAGCATGAAAAATACGCTGGGGAATCTTACGCGTAAAACCCTCGAGACGCAAGAAGCCCGCGTAAAACAGAGCTCTAGTACTGGGTGGCATAAAATATGACTTCAAAGCCATTGGCGTACAGCAGAACTTCAACGCTAGTTCAGCGTAAAATATAGCTCTAGAACAGCCCGCGTGATACAGTATTTCCAGACTGCTTCGGCGTAAAAAAGTTGCTACATCGCCATTTCGGCGTAAAACATATCTGCTTTTAATGCAGTGGGAAGTTGTACGAGGATCACTTCGTATTTCTCGAATGAACCTGTCAGTTGAAGCAGTGAACCTGACTCCTGACAAAGAGTACTGCACGACGATCGAGAGGACGGCTGATATGATGATTCTGCACAGAGCCACAGACTGTCGTTTAGTGACATAATCCTTGATATAAGACGTAGTTTACGCATCGAAGGGATACGCTGCCTATTTTACATAGGCAGATACGAGCTTTTACGCTCAGGAAGAGACGAAACTAACCGCCAAGTCAAAAGCTATTCTTCGTACAGAGCTCGAGGCACGTCTCTGCAATTAATGTACGAGATGGGGGCAGATCTCTGCATTTAATGCACGATATTTGGTTCTATTTTCAAAGACTGGGTAAGCTATAATTAGGACTAATACGTCCACATCATCATCCCCACATATTACGCCAATAAGGCTATTTTCAGCTATAGGAGCACGCTGTACGCTACCTCTTTGAAATATGCCGACCTGGCTATTTTTTAACTATAGGAGTACGCCGTATGTTATCTCCTCGAATTATGCCAACATGACAGCTACTTGGCTTATATGCCAACATGACAGATATTCGGCTTCTACGTTAACTTGACTACTATTCGGCTTCTACGCCTACTTGGCTTTTACGCCATCAGAGCAGCTATTTGGCTTTTACGCCAACGAGACAGTTATTTGGCTTTTATGCCAACCATCTCTACGCGAGGGGTAGTTATCTACGTGGCTTGCATGACGTGATCTTCGATGAGCGATTATACGCATTACCCTATAATGGGACACGCGTCACACGCCAATACAGGAGATCATTTATACGTGGGTAGCAGTTATTATAACCGCCGCGTAAAAGGTGCAGCTCTCTCCGTTGTTCGGTTTCTACGCCGACTGTAGCTGAACTCTATAAATAGAAGCCTCCGTCCACGGAGGTCAAAGGTCGGAAAAAGGTCAGAATCTGAGTCGAAGAACAGCAGAGGTTAAGTCAAGAGAGCACATAGAGAGAGCTTTGGCAACGAAAGTTCAATCCCTTCTGCAGTCTTTGAAGCTTCTTGTTTCGTCTTCTACAATACTTCTTCGTCATCGTGTGGTCCAAGGGACAAAGTGATCGACCGCAGATCAGACTCCTATAGCAATATTTTCCCAGAATTAAATTTTTGTACTTAATATCCTCGTATATGATTAATTGTACTTCTTTTTCTTGTTTGTAAACCAAAGAAAGGGTTTCGTATAAACCTAGTTTTATTTTCTTTCGTTTATTATCAAACATAAGATGGCGACTCTGCTGGGGACTACTTTCTCATCTGACGAGAAAGCCATTGCTCAACACGATGCTGTATCAGTAGGATCAATGAAGAAGACCTTGGTCGTCCAATTCGACCAATCAGCCTACGAAGACATTCTTCGAGCAGGGGGTAGCTCTCATTCCCTCTCTGTCCAAGACAACAGGAAATTGCGTAAAGTATGGATACCCCGAACATCCCCTACCATTCCTGCGGACTCTCTCTCTCTCCGACCGACAAGGTTGTAGCATCGCTACCTCCGTGCCCTGCGCATAAAACTCTGTCTCCCGTCTGTGACGTGGCAGACAAAGCTTCTGGCTATGCCTCAGTGCTAACTCAGAAGTCTACTCCGTGCCCTGCGCGTAACTGTCTCTTGTCTGTGACGTGGCAGACAAAGCTTCGGGCTATGCCTCAGTGCTAACCCAGAAGTCTACTACGCGCCCTGTGCATAAAATTCAGTCTTCCGTCTGTGACGTGGCAGACAAAATTTCTGATAATGCCTCAACACCACTTCAGAAATTCCAAACGTGCTCCGTGCGTAAAAATACATCTTTCCTCCGTGGAAAAGCAGATGGTCCTTGCAATCATCGCAAGGGAAAACAAGTGGCGGATTTCCCAACCTCTCGGCCTTTACGCCATCAAAAGAAGAATCTGCCTGCTCTCCAGATTATGCGAGATGCTGATGGCCAATTGAGGACTTCCTCAGTTTTACGCCAGCCTGAGCAAAGTTCCAGATTATGCCAGGTCAAGCCTCTCAGCGTAAAGAAGGCCCAGTTCCCGGATAGATACGCTCATCATGGATCATGTGCTACTCACATGGCTGAACTGCTGTATACGTATGACAGGGAGAGAGTTATGGTTTCCAATATCCGCATTCCAACTGATGTAGACAGAAGAAACAAGCCTTCTTCTTCTTCTTCTTCTGTTAATCCTCCTGACTTGCGTAAATTCTTGATTCAGAAGTGCAAAAATAGGGAATCCTCTAACTTGTCTATTACACCCCCTAGGGAGCACTGTTGTAATAGTCATAAAGTTGTAGTTAACTATTGCTGTTCTAAAGCAAAACGGTCAGTTTTCGACCGGTTGAACTACTCTTTGTCTTTCCAGGAAGAAGAGCCTACATTCGCGTCAGTGAACATGGCTTCACACGTTCCTAGAGGAAGGTCAAATTCAAGACGTCATCCCTCTAGGACTCCAAGCCAAAGGAGATTCAACAGACTCCTTGAGAATATTGAAGCTGGTGTGTTTCGGAACACTCGTTCAAGGTCACGACAACCGACTTCATATTCTTCTGATTCCGATACTAGGGGTCGCCAGTTTCCTGAATCGGATACTGAAAGTATAGACTCAATCTCTACAGAGGTCTATATTGATCCTTCCATAGCATCTAGGGAAATGGGAGTCTATACCATTGGAGATGAACGTGAAGAGGCTTCCCCATCAGGAAGTACTGAGCAACGCATCGCTGTATTGGAGACATCACTGAAAGAAATACATTCCATGATAGAGAGTATGCGTCAGATGATGGTGACTCAACATGCAGCTGCAATAGCTCAAGCGTCGGTTCCTCCGACTCAACTACGTGTGGGGGTGGACTTACCACCATCCAGCGCAAACCAGGAGCCTGTTCTAGATTAAGAGTCAGCGGCTCCTCAACTTCTTAACTCGGAGAATGTATTGCCTCCTGTTAGAGTTACGATACAACCGATCTCTCACCACCATGCGGTCCCTTTACCAGCTAAAGATCCGATGCAGGCAGTACGGGAATTAAAAGCCCAATTTGATGCCTTGAAGCATAAGGACCAGCTCAAGAAATTGGGAATCAACCAACCATACCCAGCTATCTGGGATGAGATCCCTTTTCCACCTAAATACAAACCACAGGCTATGGTTTTGTTTGAGGGAAAGACGTCACCGAGCCAATACATGAACTACTTTAGCATGATGACAGTGTTGTTGCAAGGGAATGACGCCCTTCTCACTCGAGTGTTTAAAGGTTGTCTCTCTGGAGTGGCTTATCAGTGGTACCGTAGTCTTGCGGACAACTGCATTACTTCCTTTGAAGATTTCAAGACTCTGTTCTTCGCGCGGTTCTACGAAGGAGGGATGGACATGTCTATGTCCTCTCTCATCGAAGTGAAGCAGAAGGAGAAAGAGAACGTTCGCACTTTCATCGAACGTTTTCGTCAGGCCACTTTGCAAATGCCTCCCGGAGTTCCGGATTCAGCCTTGGTGGAGATTTGCAGAAAGAACCTTCTTCCAGTGATCTCGGTGTTCATAGGACCATATCAGTTCCATGATTGGCCCTCATTTATCATCTCAGCAGTAGCCGCTGAAGACAACAGTTGGAAGGTGCGTTATAATGGAATCATGATCTCTACCTCAGATAGAGGGAAGAGGACATCCTCCAATAGCGACCATCCTCGTGGTTCCAAAGGAAAAGAAGCTCTGGCAATCAATACGTCCAGGCAGCATACTCCTGGAACCACACAAATAAAACCTGGGACTTCTAGGCCCATCGAAGAATACTCTTTTGACGACGACGATATTCCGAGCATATTCGAGTGTATAGTCAAAAGCGGCAAGATTACCCTCCCAGAGGTAAAGCGGCCTAATGAAGTCGGTAGTACCAATAACCCTAAGTACTGCATTTTCTATAGGTACATGCATCACCCTACAAAGGCGTGTTATGTACTAAAGAGGAAAATCCAGGAGTTGATCGATGCTAAGGCCATCACTCTGCGCAATAGCGAGAAGACGGTCACCGCCAACATGATCTCTCTTCAATTTGGCAATCTGCCTCCTCAAGAAGTTTCGGATGGTGTTGTACCTATTTCCCGGACAATGATGAACATCATTAATCTTCCTCCAGCCAAGGGTCAAAATCATGACCTGGTACCCCTAACTATCCAGCGTGGCGAGATTATGTGGGTTCATCCAGATCTGGTGTCAGAGATCGAGGAAGAGACTCAAGCTGCTAAGGCTAAGTCTAAAAAGAACTCGAAGCATAAACCATGTCATATGGTTGCGATATCCTCGACATCAGAAGAAGAGGCTTTGGCTACCGGAACCCGTTCAGGGAAAGCCTACCTCAAGGACTATGGAGGAAATCAGGAAGATGCATCGGCAGACACTTCAGCTGCCAAACTTCTAAAATCTGAACCTGTCATACCAGAGGCAGGTCCTTCTAGACCAACTTCGGCGAACAAGGGCAAGCAAAAAGAAGTGTGTTTTGATAAACCTTTGAAGAATATTCAAAACAAAGGTTTAGAAAAACTATATAACTTCGACATCCTGGCCTAATTGGCTAATACACCAGCCAGATTGTCCATTTTTGAGCTACTCAGGCTTTCCAAAGACACTCGTCGAGCCCTGAGTAAAGCATTAATGCAGGCGGATGCATACTTGACCCAGCTCAAGTCCCCTGATGAAGAACCTGTGGCATGTCCTCAATGCCATATTGTGATGGAAGTGGTCCCTAACATCACTTTCACTCAAGATGATATGTTGTTGAAACATAAAAAGCATGACAAACCCCTCTATTACACCGGATACGTCGGTTCCATGGAGGTCGACCAGATTCACATAGATCCGGGATCATCGATCAGCATTATCCCTCATAGTCTGCTCAGACCGCTGAGGATTCCTACCAGCGAACTAGCTTACACCACTACTACAATCGTGGGCTTCAACGCCAGGAAAAGTAAGCCGTTGGAGAAGATTCGTCTGAGGATCCAGATTGGGGACCTCAGATAAGTGGCTACATGCTATGTCATTGATTCAGAGGTGTCCTACAATATTCTGCTGAGCAGACCATGGATCCACGATCACAACATTGTTCCTTCGACTCTACATCAATGCTTCAAATATGTAGACGCCCAAGGAACAGTACAAACAGAGTTTGCTGACCTTAACCCATTCAAAGGAGTAGAGTCTTACTATTTCGATGCCATGTTGTACACCCAAGACTACATGAAGGAGGTGTCAGGCAAGACGGAAGAGGAATCCCATCGGGAGCCAGAAGAACCCTCTGCTGAGCAGCCTTTGTCAATCAAGGTGAAAGGGCCGACCACTCGTCCGAAAGTCATGGAACCCCTGGCTATCCACCTGAGCAAAACCAAATCAGGAGGAGGAAGTAATCCCCTAGTGATCACTTTAAACCAGAAACCTCCACCTTTGGTCATCAACCTCCGGCGTAACAAGCAGCCGACTGATGTAAATACAACAGAGAACGTGGTTTCTGACGATAATAAAGATTCTCCTTTCCAGTATATTGACGCTCAATTTCCAAATCAGGAATCCTCCCCCCCCCCATAACGATATAGAACCTATAGCACAAAAATTCTTGGAAGCTATAGACTCCTATCATCCGTATGTGTGGGAAGTAGCGTCACCATCTAATGTCATCACGACATATGGGCCACATGAGGATTCTATCTTTATTGTCCCGCCTACTCACAGCAGTCAGCATCCAATAGTCTTCGATCGCATGCGCAATGAACCGACTATACAAGAAGATTCCCACGAGTCCGATGCTGGAAAAATGCAGGTTCACAGATATAGCCCACAAACTTTGAAGATTATGCAAAGTATGGGTTATGACTTGAAGCTGGAACCAGGTCTCAACTATAGAAAAGACAGACGAATGCCTTTGTACGGTGATCCCTACTGTCAACGAACTCGTTTTGGGTTAGGGTATACCACTTCCTTTGCAACTTCTGAGTCAAGTGAGGATATCTTTTCCTCTTCTCAAGATGGCTCGTCGTCCTCCGGCTCACATGCTGATCTCGAACGAGCATCATCAATAAATACGGTATTAACAGATTCTCTCAAAGCAGACGAACAAGAATCTGAACCGTTTAAAAATGACTCCTGGGCACAGCAGATGGATACACAGTGGGAACTTAGGTTCAAGCAGAGAGAACCTCCCACCGAAGATAAAGTTATCCAAGTTGATGTTGGGGATGAAACTTCACCAAAGCCGATATTTATCAGTAACAATCTTTCCGAAGAAGAAAGGGAAGAAATGATCCAGCTGATAAGAGAATATATCGATGTCTTTGCATGGAATTATGAGGATATGCCAGGTCTTGATCCAAAAGTGGCTACTCATAAGCTCAACATATTGCCCAATTCAAAGCCTGTAAAGTAGCACCAACGCCGGTTCGCCCAGATATGATGGATGCTATTGAAGCTGAAATCAAGAAGCTGATAGCCTGTGGGTTCATCCGGGAAGAACAACATCCTGACTGGGTCACCAATGTTGTCCCAGTCATGAAAAAAAATAGGAAAGTGCATATTTGCATCGATTTTCGAGATTTGAATGCAGCCTGTCCTAAGGATGAGTTCCCTCTTCCCATTACAGACGTCATGATCGATAATACGTGCGGTTTTGAGCGCATGTCTTTCATGGACGGATTCTCAGGATACAATCAGATTAAGATGAATCCTGAAGATGAGAAGCATACTGCCTTCCGGACGCCTCTGGGGGTATATTGCTACACAGTCATGCCCTTCGGACTGAAGAATGCCGGGGCTATATATCAGCGAGCTATGAGTAACATATTCCATGAGCACTTACGCAAAACAGTGGAATATTACGTGGATGATATAGCTGTCAAAAGTCGCATCAAGGATAATCATATCCAAGACTTGAAGACAGTGTTTGAGTTGATGCGCCAACACCAACTCAAAATGAATCCTACAAAGTCCTTTCTTGGTGTATCCAGTGGCAAATTTCTGGGATTTGTCATTACCGCTAAAGGCATTCAAGTGGACCCTGATAAAGTGAAGACCATCTTAGAAATGCGACCACCCCATAATCTGAGGGAACTAAGGGGATTTTAATATCGTCTGGCTTATATCCGGAGATTCATATCCAACCTCTCTGGGAGATGTCAACCTTTTTCTCGCCTCATAAAGAAAGGTGTATCCTTCGTATGGGACGAAGCCTGTCAGCAAGCGTTTAATGATATCAAACGCTACCTCACTAATCCTCCAATTCTGGTGCCTCCTGTCATAAGAAGACCATTTTTGTTGTATGTTCGAGCAATGGATCATTCTTTGGGAGCTCTCCTTGCACAGAAGAATAACGAGGGTCATGAACAGGCTATCTATTATTTAAGCAGGATGATGGTCGGAGCTGAACATCGATACAATCCAGTAGAAAAAGAATATTTTGCCCTAATGTTCGCCATTCAGAAGACGCGATATTACGTCACAGGCCAAACTATTTATATCATCTCTAGGATCAATCCTCTTCGGGTATTGATGAACAAACCAAGTGTTCTTAATTCTCGACTCGCGACTTGGATGATGTTATTAACACCGTATGATATGGTTTATGTCCCTCAGAAGTCCATCAAAGGCCAAGCATTGGCTGATTTCTTAGCTGCTCATCTAATTCCGGAAACCTCTAAACTATACGAGGATATTTTCGACGAAGTTGCAGAATGTAATTCCATAATAGAAGGCGTTACCTGGCAGCTATTCTTCGATGGTGCCTCCAGGACTGGTCTCAAGGGAAACATGGTGTCAGGAGTAGGAATTGTTCTGGTCACTCCTGATAAACTTGTCATTATCGAGCATATTCTCTTAGGGAACCCTGCTCTAATAATGTGGCGGAATATAATGCCCTGCTAATCGTTTTACAAGTCGCTAAAGAATTGGATGTCGAATACTTGGAAGCTTTCGGTGATTCTCAGCTGATCGTCAATCAGGTCAGAAGAACATATGAAGTCCACAATCCAGACCTCATTCCTTATCACCAAGCAACGATCGAGATAGATATGTCTTTCAAAGGGTTCTTCCTAGAGCATGTGCCTCGATCTCAAAATTTGGAAGCTGACGCCCTGGCCAGCCTAGCTGCAGATCTAGCTATTCCTATAAGAAGGCAGAATTCGGTGATCCTTTTTAACAGAGATTTATTCTGTGTGAAAAATAACTTTCACATAGAATGCAGCTACGCGGTAAACACAGTTCCTCCTAAGAAAGAATGGAGAAGTCCCTTTATAGATTTTGTGGCATACGAAATCTTACCAGAGGATCCTAAAGAAGCAGTATCCATCAAAAGACAATCATTACAATTCTATTTTGATGCATCTTCACAATGTATATATCGCCGAACATACGATGGACTGCTATTACGATGCCTCTCCGATGATGATACACAGCGGATTATCCGTGAAGCTCACGAAGGCGTATGTGGAGCACATCAACCCGGTCCTAAGTTACAGGATCGTATCAGGAGGATGGGCTACTACTGGCCTACTATGATCGTAGATGTAATAAAATATGCAAGACAATACAAAGCCTGTCAGGTTCATGCAGATTTTTTACATCAGCCTTCTGAACATTTACATCCTACGATTGCATCATGGCCTTTTGAAGCATGGGGTATGGATATCATTGGTCCTATTCACCCGTCTTCTTCTAGAGGACATCGGTTCATATTGGCCATCATGGATTATTTCTCCAAATGGGCGAAGGCGATCCCTCTTGCTGAGGTGAAGACATCCAACGTGATCAGCTTTATTAAGCATCATGTCATTTATATCTTTAGGATACCCCGAAGGATAATTCATGACAACGGGCCTCAATTCATCAGCCAAGCGTTTCACCGATTTTGCGATAAAAATCAGATACAAAATATGGCCTCTACGGCATACAATCCTGCTGTTAATGGTTTGGCGGAAGCTTTCAACAAAATCATTATCAAACTCTTGAAAAAGTTCGTTTCTTCGAACAAAAGAGATTGGAATGAGAAACTGGGAGAATGTCTCTGGGCATACCGCACAATGGTACGAGCACCAACGGGTTGTACTCCATTCTCATTAGTCTACGGGAGTGAAATAGTTCTCCCCATTGAAATCCAAATTCCATCACTCAAAATAGCAGTGGCTAGTGAGTTGACTCAGGAAAATAATGATCGACTACGGCTTCAAGAACTAGAAGGATTAGACGAGAAACGCCTTCAAGCTCAACAACGCATTGCATTCTACCAGGCGCGCATCTCCAGAGCTTTTAATTGAAAAGTGAAGGAGAGAGTATTCAAAGTTGGCGAATTAGTTATAGCTGTGAAGAGGCCAATGATCATTACTCACAAAAGTAAGGGTAAATTCTAACCCAAATGGGAAGGCCCTTACGTGATTGAAACGACATTTTTCAATGGCGCTTACAGATTAGCCAAGCCCAATGGAGACCTAATAATGGCTCCTGTCAATGGCAAATTCCTGAAAAGGTACTAAGCTTAATCTCCCTCGCTTAAAACGGAGTATGGTGAAGATCTCATTCTGACAATACTACATACGAAAAAATTGGTTGGATCATATTCTATCATGTTCTCATGACCTCTGAATAGATATGTTTAACTAATTTGAAATATCAAAACCTATCACATCCATATTACCTATGATAGTGTTTTGTACACAAATTTTGTTGGATCATATTCTATCATGTCCATATAACCTCTGAATAGATATATCCAGCTAAAGCTTACCGAAAGTATATCACGTCCATATTACCTCTGATATCACTTTCACCCTAGCCTGTCATTTATATTCCAAAATGATAGGTCCATAAAGTCAGAAGAAGTGTCTTTATTATCTCTGTGAAAAACAAATTACAGAAGAAGCAAAAAGGTACATCATTGGGGAGGAGTAGTTAAATCGCGAATCTGTCGCGCCAAAGCAGCCATCCTCTCATTCCTGGAGCTCAAGACGTTAGTACGAGCCCGCTCCAGCCTTGCCTCCTCATTGTTCAAGGAGGACAGTTCAGACCGAGTATGAATAAAACCAGCACAGGTGACTCCTGCACGTGCCAAATTCTGTTGAGCTGCATCCAGTCGGCCATTCACCACGTCTAGAGCTGCCGATGACTGAAAAGCCCACTCCTTTGCCAGAGCGAGTTTGGCTTCCAGTTTGCGGACCCTCGCTTTATTTTCTTCATGCTCGGCCTTGCACTTTGCTTGAAGAGGAATAACCTCCTCCAAGACGGCCTTCCCTTCATCCATCTCCTATTGCTGTGTCTGGATAGATTTATTTAGGCTTTCCATCTGTTCAGCAAGCTGTGCAGTCAGGGATTCATATTCAGCCTGAATCAGCTCATCGACGTTGCCTCGAGATAGCTGCAAATATTCGTTAATGGGTTGTTCTAAACTATTAGCTATTTGCTCTAGCGTATTAGCTAATTCAGTGTCACTGAAATGTCTAATCTGCGCTATAGTAAGGTTGGAGGACGTCTTCAGAGCCTCGAAGCCTAGATTCTTCTCCAGTACCATCAATATCAGCATTTTTAAAGTGACATAGAAAACGCTAGTAAACTGCTCAACTAGCATGGATAAATTTGAATGGATACTGGGAGTGGCTGCGATATCGATTAATCCCCCTCCAGGAATGACTACAGAGGATGTTGCTACAGTAGTCGCCTCAACAGATGGCGCTACAAAAGAATGTACACTAGCAACGGTTGAAGTTGTTGGCGTACTCAACGAAGGAGGTACAATCGCGATGATAGGCTCATCCTCCTCTGATGATATCTGGACTGCTACGGGCGAGACGACACCCAAAAATATTGCATCCGAAGGGTCGGCAGCTTCTAAACATGCCTCTTCGATATCAAAATCAAAGGATGCATCAATTCCACCCTCTCTTGAGATATCTGCACCTGCAAAGAAGATAAGAGAAAGTTAATATCAACCTGATGTTAATTGTCCTAAAAGAGGCGTAAAGACGACATTTACCCATGGCCGATGGTATATATGTCGCGTCCGCAGCCAATACAGCTAAATCATTTCTTAATGATGCTAAGCGAGATGTCATACCTGGAGAAGAGGGTGCACCGACTGACACTGGCAGATAATCTTCCCAGTCTTCACCAAGATTCACTCGAGGCTCATTGGGTGGAATCTCGCTGGATATACTTACAGACGCGGTAGGGGTTACTCTCGTTACTAGTCTGGATAAAGGTATCTAGAATCTTATTACGCTCGACCTCGAAGGCGATCTTGTAGCACTACCAGAAGCAGTAGTAGCAGCGATCTCGAGCAAAGAATCTCCGGCACTGTCAGCCGGAACTATGGAGGTTCCCTCTCTAATAGGCGAAGGACCTCTAATCAAAGAATCATCCCCAACAAGGGAGACGACAGGCTCGCTCCTAGGAGCCCCCCTGGTGGAAGTCCTTTTCGGACCTCTGGCAAGCTTCTTCTTGCGAGGAGAAGGCTCTTTCGGAGTGGAAGCCTTCCGTTTTTGGGGGATAACGAGAGACTCGGCCTGCGGAGCTATTACGCCCCTCGGTATTGTCGTCAGGAACTCGTCTTCCCCGACGGTGTCCTCATTCTCGTCCGAGGAAACAGACGGAGCCTCCTCCCTGGCAGTAGACCAATGGGAGGGCATCCTAAAACTTCCATGCACATCAAAATTGCGATGGAAGATATTTATGGATGCATAGAACTGTGCATAGGAGTAAAGGATGTACAACTCCATAGAAAGAGAAGTCGCGGGCACGGCAAAAGTTGTACCAGTACAGCCCGTGATGAAGTACCGCCATCCCATGGCTCCATCAATAAGTCCACCTTTGGACTTGAAGCTGGTAATGGCATTCCCCACATGCATCTGATCATACCCAAACTGCCTGGCGAACCTACTGGGCAAATAAGGCTCCAGGTAGCAGTGGTCATCACTTCTGTACAGCAAATGGGAAGGTCTAATGCAGACCAACCAGTAGAAGGATTCAGGAGAAAGAATGGTCCTCCCATGGCCCTCATCCTTAAGTTTCTTCCCCTGTTGATTGATATGTACAGGGGGGACGATACAGAAGATCTTCCAACTGTGGGCAACGTTTAACACCCGCCGACAATTTGTGACGGTCGCCACGTTCCAAGAGGAATTCTTGTAATTCAACAAGAAGTTATTTCCTGAACCGCTGGTTGGACCGGGAGACATCACCCTGGGGTTGTGAAGAATCAACCATCCCATCAGGTATAGGAAGGGTAATTCCACCCTGGGAAAGCTTTCACGCTGCGTCTCATCAGCGAGCAGCCCATCAGTAAGGGCCCTCAGGCCAGCTTGTATCCGACATACCATGGCAGGGAGCAGGCCCAGTCTTGCTCCAAACACCAAATGCACTGCGGTCCATAAAGTGTTGCGATGAATACGATCCGCAGACGCGATGCCAGGCACTACCCAACGGTGTAACCAGACTGAGAGGAAGCCAACCAATTGAGCTTACCTCGACAGAGGCTTGCGACAATGCCTCATATAACTGTAGGCTTTAGTACCTGCAGGATAACCCCTATCTCCTCGTCAAAGATGTGATCTTAAGCCCCTGCGTCTTCAATCAGGTCATCGACCGTGTTAGCATTCAGCATGCTCAGGGGGTTTAAGGGCCTATCTCGGCTATCTACCACCTTGTCTGGCTTAACACTTCTGGCCTAGTGGAAGAAAAGATAGGTGGCCCACTTGTTGATGTGAGCCAAATCAGAAGGCTCATTGTAGAAAGCAGTACAAGCAAGATAGTGGCACATCAGCTCCTGATATACTTCCACTGCCCGAGGGTTTGTATCCCTCAACTCCCGGTTTGTAGGGACGTACTCCTCATAAGGAGTGTCCCCCATTGGCAGCCTTAAAATTTCTGCCATCTCATGAAGGGCCAGGCCCAACTCCCCTAGCAGAGTAGCAAAAGTCCTGGTGAGCGAGTTATATCGCTCCATCAAGGCTAAGAACAGGTTGGGGTTGACAAGCAGCCCAACACTTGTAGCACTAACAGCCGCGAATAAGCCAATTTGTTCCAGCTCCATCTAGAAGTGCTTCAGGGCCCAAACATTTAAACTGGCTTATTAGAGATTCCCCGGGCTAAGCCATCCGCTGGTCCAAGGGTTGACCCTGGGGTACATTTCTCCATTCCCCATGAAGTCATTGCAGAAGGTCGACATCTGAACTGGCTGGATCAGTGACGTATCCTCACTTGGGACACTACCCGGCAATAATCTCCTGAAGGGCATAATTGGACCTGAAGGTCTGCTTATAAAGGATCCTTGGTTCAATCCTTTGTTATATGAGATCTTTCCCGGACGGCCGTGAAGATCGGAAGTCAGAATCCATGACATCATTCTAGGATGGGTGGCATGAAAGAACACAGAGATGGGATAATCCTTAGGCATACTGGGCAGATACATCACCGTGCCCTCAGTAGTAAACACCCAATCCTCCTTCTTGGGTTTGGTCTGGGATTGTTTGTCAATAACATCCCCGAACAAGAAGCCTGGCTTCTTATACTCCGTCCCGTCTATGTATGTCAGGGGCTCCCCACTGATCATACTCAGCAGCATACGTTCCCCCTGGGACGAGATAAGGGTTCCCCTTTCTTCAGGATAATTGGCTCCAGAAATAGAGAATGTCACATGGGACAAGTCCTCCAAATAGTTTGCTTACCATCCCAGCAGCCGAGCCCATAACTTCAGCCAGAGGAGAGATCTGCAAGTCCACTACAAAATACAAGAGAACAAGTCAGTTTCTACACTAGACGATACACTCTTGCAAGTTTACGCCAAAGATTATCAGTCTGAGCTTTTACGCCAAGACTGTAAAAATTTGAGTCTTACGCTGGAAACTATTTTCCATTTTTTTGCGTAAAACTCAAAGGTGGCAGCAATTAACAATCTGAGCTTTTACGCTAGATTGACAAAATTTAAATTTTTACGCCGATATTTATATCCAGCGCGTAAAATTCAAAGTTTGCAGTTCTACTCCAAAATTTTGACAGTCTGAGTTTTTATGCCAGACTGCAAAAATTTGGGGTTTTTAAGTCGATACATTAGGAATGTGTGCGTAATAATAAAACCTCTATGTACATCATCTTCCTCAAAGAGGCTCTCAGTACGAAAGAGGACCTTGCGCGTGCACGTACAACGTGTGCAAAGGATTTCTTATATTTTCTCCTAAAGTTTCTACCTGTAATATCTGGAGCACAGCTCGACGGTGGAGCGCTGTATCCCGATCGAGGCTCGTTCGGCCTAATGGGAGTTGCTTGCTCTTGAGCAACTGAGCGAGAAGAGGAAGCGACCTTCCTTTCCTTAACAGTGGAAGTCTGTTTTGGGGCCATGGCGATTCTGAGTTTTCAAGAAGAAGACGAAGAAGAAAGGTTCTTGGAAAGCAAGGGTTTCGTGAAGGCAGATAAAAGTTTTCTCTCTCCAACCCTTGAACTATTTATAGAGTTTGGATAACTCTTCGAATCCCTAACCAAATCCGATATTTAATATTCTGTTATGATTTGGGACCACGTCAGCCTATCATTTCGGGAAGACGGACAGTCAGCGAATTTTGAATTTACGCGCAGAGCAGATCTACAATTTTATGCTAAGGAGCTTTTTACGCTCAGAGGCTACAAATCTACGGTTTTACTCTCAGAGGCTATAAGTCTATAGTTTTATGCCCGGATACTTTTACGCTCGGTAGCTTTTACGCTCGAGAGGCTACAAACCTACGACTTTACGCTCAGAGGCTACAAATCTATGATTTCACGCTCAGAAGCTTTTTACGCTCAGAGGCTACAAATCTACGATTCTACGCTCGAAAGCTACGGACGGCCAATTACAAGGGTTTACGCAGAAGATGCTCATTATTGGCTGCAAAACATTCCAAGTACTCGAAATATACAGAGTTCAGCATTGAAAATGACTCTTCTTCTTGGGTCATTTGGAAGTTCATCCAAAGTCTAGTCAGAATACTTCACAAAAAGTTCAAGTATGGTTCAGTCGACAGAAATTTTTCGCCCTTTTCAAAGGATTTTTGGGAAAATATTCTTAATGATGATGGTCTGAACAAGATTTCTTCACATCAGAGAAGTGACAGTTCAGAACTCTACGCAACTCCTCGTCCAAAAACAGCAAGACAGTTTGGATCTTCAACTTAAATGCTAAGGAGCTTTCTACGCGTCTTCTGCTACGCATAAAAGATGAGACGAGATCAGATATTCTTTTATCAGAGTCGACGTAAAACTATTCATACATATCAAAGTTGTACCCTACTCAGACTTGCTCACAGCAAATATGGCAAATCATCAGATGCTTAAAAGAAGACAATTTTTTATTAATCATGATTACATATGATAAAAATCTAGTCTACAAAGGATTTTTCATCTTTCATGATTATATATGATGGAAATCCTTTCTCTACAAAGGGTTTCTCATTTTTATTTAAGATCACACCAAGAATCTGCTACGCCAGGTTCTCATATTGGGGGAGATCTTTTCCGTCTTCTACAGTAGTTAATCGGCTTTCGCGGCCGATTAACAAAAAAATGATTAATGGCGGGAGGATACAGAACTGGACTTGTATAAATTATTCAGAGCCCATCCTCCTTACGCCATGGCGGGCATGCCCTAGATATTTTGTTGGGTGTCCAGACCCAATTAAATACTGGAAGATAGGGCCAAACTGCCTACCCTCGGCCAGCGCCATGACGGAAGAAAATACAGCTTGCAAGCTGTGTGGTCGAATGCAACCCTTTCTCTCTCCTGAACGAATCGTCATATGATATTGCTGATCATCCGGAGCAAAGGAAGCAATGATATCCTTCCATGATCCATCGTTGCAGAGGACATTTGCTCGAAGATGCCTCTTTTTACGGCTCCGTACATGTTGGAAGAACATGATCTTCTTCTTTCTCAAGTCAACCCAACGAAGCTCGGCAACCATCTCTCTCTTTGAGGTGAAAGAAGTGTGGGAAAAACAAGTTAACGCATTCGCTTTTTTATAGGCAGGGGAGAACATACCGAATCCCAACAAACTCCTAAAAATCTGTCGAGAAATCAGCCTCGTGGAACGTGTCAAACTTGACCGTTTCATGCTTCATTCAAAGTGTTTCAAATTATGAGGATTTTGAAAACTTTGAAGGGGGTCTTGTAGAAGCATGAAAAATACGCTGGGGAATCTTACGCGTAAAACCCTCGAGACGCAGGAAGCCCGCATAAAATAGAGCTCCAGCACTGGGTGGCGTGAAACATGACTTCAGAGCCACTGGTGTACAGCAGAACTTCAACGCTAGTTCAGCGTAAAACATAGTTCTAGAACATCCCGCGTGATGCAGTATTTCCAGACTGCTTCGGCATAAAAAGGTTGCTACATCGCCATTTTGGCGTAAAACCTATCTGCTTTTAATGCAGTGGGAAGTTGTACGAGGATCTCTTCGTATTCCTCGAATGAACCTGTCAGTTGAAGAAGTGAACCTGACTCCTAACAAAGAGTACTGCATGACGATCGAGAGGACGGCTGCTATGATGATTCTGCACAGAGCCCCAGACTGTCGTTTAGTGACATAATCCTTGATATAAGACATCGTTTATGCATCCAAGGGATACGCTGCCTATTTTACATAGGCAGATACGAGCTTTTACGCTCAGGAAGAGACAAAACTAACTGCCACGTCAAAAGCTATTCTTCGTACAGAGCTCGAGGCACGTCTCTGCAATTAATAAGAGAGATGGGGGCAGATCTCTGCATTTAATGCACGAGATTTGGTTCTATTTTCAAAGACTGGGTGAGCTATAATTAGGACTAATACGTCCACATCACCATCCCCGCACATTACGCCAATAAGGCTATTTTCAGCTATAGGAGCACGCTGTACGCTACCTCCTTGAAATACGCCGACCTGGCTATTTTTTAACTATAGGAGTACGTCGTATGCTATCTCCTCGAATTACACCAACATGACAGCTACTTGGCTTCTATACCAACATGACAGTTATTCGGCTTCTACGCCAACTTGACTACTATTCGGCTTCTACGCCTACTTAGCTTTTACGCCATCAGAGCAGCTATTTGGCTTTTACGCCAACGAGACAGTTATTTGGCTTTTATGCCAACCATCTCTACGCGAGGGGCAGTTATCTACGTGGCTTGCATGCCGTGATCTTCGATGAGCGATTATACGTATTACCCCATAATGGGACATGCGTCACATGCCAATACAGGAGATCATTTATACGTGGGTAGTAGTTATTATAACCGCCGCGTAAAAGGTGCAGCTCTCTCCGCTGTTCGGTTTCTACGCCGACTGTAGCTGAACTCTATAAATAGAGGCCTCCGTCCACGGAGGTCCAAGGTCGGAAAAAGGTCAGAATCTGAGTCAAAGAACAGCAGAGGTTAAGGTCAAGAGAGCACATAGAGAAAGCTTTGGCAATGAAAGTTCAATCCCTTCTGCAGTCTTTGAAGCTTCTTGTTTCGTCTTCTACAGCACTTCTTCGTCATCGTGTGGTCCAAGGGACAAAGTGATCGACCGCAGATCATACTCCTATAGCAATATTTCTCCAGAATCAAATTTTTGTACTTAACATCCTCGTATAGGATTAATTGTACTTCTTTTTCTTGTTTGTAAACCAAAGAAAGGGTTTCGTATAAACCTAGTTTTATTTTCTTTCGTTTATTATCAAACACAGCTATACTACTGCGGATCTGCAGGAGGCTGACCACCGGCGCGCATGAAGGATAAGAACAGCTCATACTGGTCCCGTGGAATCGACACCGATGTCGATGGAGAAGGTAGTGACATCGGTGGAGTCTGTGTCGATGTAGGCGCACCAGGAGGCCGTACCCGCTCCAAGTCTGCGAGTCGCTGATTGTAAGAATCCATGGTAGATAACAGCCTCGTACTGCTATGAACCATTGAATTCGGCATCATCGTCAGCCTCTCGCCTATCGATAGTTGTGATGCCTGCAGCTCCATGATGTTGCGGTCTGTCGAGGCTCTAATATCATTTGTCAAATCTCGGAGCTCCGTGATGCTGCGGTCGAGCATATCGAATCGTGCGATGAGCGTCGGATCGTCCGCCTGCGGCTGGGACCGGGGCTGCTTCTCCATCCTTTGTAGCAACTCGTCACGGAGAGACGCAATCTGACGGTCAACGGCCTCCTGGACTCTGGCCGACGACTGCGAGGGCTGTGTGGAATACGCAGCTATCGGGGAGGCCCTAGATGACTGCGTCACAACCAGGGCGCCATAGGATCCCGTACCGTAGTACTTACCCCTCTGGAGACCACCAGCTGCGGTCACCCACAGGTCGTCCGTCGACGGAGCTAGAGCGGGCTGCGAGGAAGTACCACCATCTCCAGCTGTAGGTGCACTAGCAGTCGCCCGCTTACGCAGCCTAAGATACTCGACCTAGAAAGGTTTGGAAACTCGATAATTGCCTAAGTTATATTAAAATTAACACAAAGTAAAGTAATACTTACATAGGTCTGCGAGGCCCTCTCATCAATGAAATTTCCGTCCTTGCGATGGGTGGCCAAGAAGACGGTCACCATGTTTGCATCCTCACCCCTCTGTACCTGTTAAAAATATATTATTTAGTACTAAAATTAAACATTTTTTCCTACTACCATTTTATGGTACTTATATTAAAATAATATATTTTAAAAGAAAAAATATACTAAACGACAAAAATATTCCGTCATCGGAATTGAGCCACCACACCACTTTATAGCATTCCGCCTAGCCGCCTTGGCCTTCTCAGACCTTTTTTTGTAGCTCGGATCGTCGAATCTAGCCCTCATCGCAGTCCACTGCTCAGGCGTGATCCAACCTTGGATCAGTTTTCCAGTACGATCACGAGCCTTCTGGTCATCCAGAGCATCTCGGATAAGCTTGACGGCAACGGTAGGAAAGAGCCGCTCGATCAACTCGGCCCGGTGCGGAGGATAGAAATATATTTGCTATAATAAATAATTTAGTAAGTTAGCATCACGGATAAGTTATATAATATGCATAAATTAGAGAATTTATTTAATATACTTTTATCTGGATGTGCGCAAACTAGAATGCCTTTCTCTCCTCCGGAGCCTCAGAGTAGTTGATCTAAGGGCCACCGTAGTTGTTCCTCAGAAATTGGCCCAGGCGTCTCTGAACCGACGATGGACGATATCTATACAGAGATAATTATTTTGATCAAAAAAGTCAATATACGATGAATAAAGAAATACACGATATATATTATGCTAAACCATCTAATTGACTTACTTTGTACCGTCGGCCCAAATCTCTGTCCTCGTCTCCTCCGGAGGTGCGCATGGAGGATGTTGCTGATGCTGGGACAACGTGGGCACGACCTCCTCGACATGCTCATCTGTCCCCATGGTTCCGTCAGCAGGAGGAACGTTGGACGAGGGTGTACTATCATGCCTGGAACTACTCGTCCCAACAGTCGGATATGTGAGTAATCGATATACTGGAGTACTGGGCGACGATGATCCGGAACCAACAGTAGGCAGTACCGGAGGAGCACTCTGTCTACCTCGGGACCTGCC